>PVIH01003660.1:0-40822 GCA_004025045.1 Sigmodon hispidus
TGTATTTGTGGTTCCAGCTTTTTCCTTCAGGTTTTCTCTTTCCATCTTTGCCTCATTTTGTGCCTTTTTTATTGCTTCTATTTCAGCTTTTAGTTCCTGGCATGTTTCTTTCATAGTTTTGTTCATCTCTTCCAATTTTTTGTTTGTATTTTCTTCTATTTCTTTAAGGCTTTTTTTCATATCTTCTTTTAGAGCTTCGGTGATCATCAAAAAGGAATTTTTGGTGTTGCTTCCCTCTGTTTCCTCTTCATTGCTCAGTTCAGGTCTTGTATTTTTAAGATCGCCACTCTCTTCTGGAGTTACCATGTTGTTCTTTGTATTATTATGTAATTTCTTGCACTGACGTTTGCCCATGGCTTCAGTGGTTCACGAGTAGATGGGTCCTGGTCAGTTGTGGGACTTGGGTTTGTGTGTCACCTGTCACCTCTCCGGTCAGGGTTTGATTCTGTCTTTCAGAGACCCCTGCAGTTGTTGGTTCGCTGAGTTCGAGGTTGCAGTCTGGAGCCCTGCAGCTTCCCTCAGCAGGCGCTGTGGGTGTGGCCAGGGGCACAGTTCAGCTGCCCCTGCTCCAGAGTGCGCTGGGACTCCTCAAAGAGCACCCGGTCTCAGGAGCGGAACAGGAAGCAATGGGAGCTCAACTCTCCCTCCCAGGCCAGGATACAGGCGCTGAGGCCTGCCGATCCCTCCTCACCTCTGGTCAGGGTCCGAATCTGCCCCTCAGAGACCCCTGCAGTTGTTTCCCTCAGTTCGCTCAGTTCAAGATGGTATCCTGGAGCCCTGCAGATTCCCTCAGCAGGCGCTGTGGGTGTGGCCAGGGGCACAGTTCAGCTGCCCCTGCTCCAGAGTGCGCTGGGACTCCCAGCCCTTTTCCTTTAGTGTACAGAAGGGCTACTTATTTCTTTATGGTAATCTTGTATCCTACTACATTTCTGAAGGTGTTTATCAGCTGCAGAATTTGCTAATGCAGTTTTGTGGATCAATTATGTATACAATCATATCCTCTGCAAATAGAGATAGTTTCACTTCTTCTTTCCCAATTTGTATACCCTTAATCTCCTTCAGTTCTTTAGCTAAAACTTCAAGAACTATATTGAATAAATAAGGGAGAAAGACAGGCATGTCTCTTTGCTCATTTTAGTATGATTGCTTTGAGCATTTCTCCATTTATTTTGATGTTGGCTTTCAGCTTCTTGCAAATTGCCTTTGTTATATTTAGATATTTCCCCTGTATTCCTGATCTCTCCAGGACTTTTATCATAATGGAGTATTGGATTTTGTCAAAGGTTTTTTCAGCGTCTAAGGATGTGATAATGTGTTTTTTTTTCCTTCAGTTTGTTTATATGATGGATGACATTTACAATTTTCTGTGTGTTGAACCATCCCTGAATTTCTGGGATGAAGCCTATTTGATCGTGGCGAATGATATTTTTTATATGTTGTTATTTACAGTTTGCCAGAATTTTCTTTAGAATTTTTGCATCAAGATTCATGAGGAAAATTGTTCTGTAATTCTCTTTCTTTGCTGTGTCTTTGAGTACTTTGAGTATTAGGGTAATTGTGGCGTCTTAAAAAGAGTTTGGCAATATTCCTTCAGTTTCTAGTGGATGAAACAGTTTGATGAACAAACTAGGGAATATTTTTGTTTAATAAAAATCTGAACCATTTGGGGAAAAAAAGAAATGAGTATACACTATTTACTATGAATCTCTAGGTGCATTTTGACAAATTATAAATTTGAATTTTTATGGAAAATAATTTTTATCATTATATGGTAAGGATTTGCTCCAATGCTTCAGAGCTAGAGTACTGTTCAGCTTGCTTGAATTCCCAGGTCCAATACCTAGGACTAAAAGAAAGAACACAAAGAATTGAGAGCAGAAATAAACATTTTATTCTCTCTACATACACAAATTAAATGTGTGTGTGTATTTGTGTGTGTGTTTCTGTCTGCCTTTCTTTCTGTCTGTGTATATCTACTTACATAATTTATTTTTTGATTCTACATAGCCTTTGATTTATTTTGTTTCACTGTGCTGTATTATCTATCTTCTTTTTCTTTTTTACAAAGAACAGCTAAAAAACTATTTTTTAATCTCTTATAGACTTGTAGCAAAAATTCCACACCAGTTATCTAAATAAGACCTACACAGTGCTAATGCCAATAGGTGCATTCTGTCTGGAATAGTAAATATCATGAAATTATTAGCCTAGTACTTTAGGGAGAAAAACATATCTCACTGGAGTAGAGAACAGAAAAATAAGCCTGTTCAGCTAATAAAATCCAATTTAATTATATACCTCTCCTTTTTAAAAAGAAAAAAAAGAGAGAATTCCACCATAAAAATCACAGCATCCAGGGAATCTATGATGCTGTAGAAAAAAAGCTGAATGATACAGTCATCTGTGAAAAGAGGAGAAAGAGAGCACATTGTTTCCATGTAAATACTCCATTATGCACTATATGTTCATTTGAATTTTAAATAAGCAGTAATTAAGTAGATGAATAACCTGCATGATGGGCAAAAGGAGAAAAGATAAAACTTTAAGAAATATGCAGATGTTGGATTTGAAAGACTGGAAAACTGTTAAAATCAATTAGCAATCATTTGTTATCTTACATTCCAAAAATGAAGTTATTAAAATCCTACTTTAATGTACTAAGGAGTTTTAAATTCTCTGAGAGAGGGTGTATTATAGAATGATGGGTAGTTGGAAATGAAGTAAGCCACAATACTTTGTGAACTGAAGTCCTTAAATATTTCATGACAAAGAAATCATTAATCCCCTTAAATAGAAAAATATTAATCTACTTTAATAAAAACAAGACAGTATAATAAATACTATATTTCAAAGACTACCAAACCTCTCAGATCATTGACACAGCCAATTGATTAGCCAGGACTTAAAGGAACTCCTCATCCAGTGAATGACAGATTTGTGGTATTGGTACTACTAACATACACTCTTTTATATTATGGCATACAAACTAACAACATTTTTTCCTTCACAGAGTTCTTATGTTCGTAGACTATCCTAATTGCAAACTAATTACTAATTGCTACAACCCATTTCAAGAGCTGGGAGATGCTCAGTGAGTACGACACTGACGTCGTGAGCAGGCTGAGGACTAGAATTTGAATGCCCAGAGAATGGTGAGCACAGCAGCATGAGGAGACTGATGAAGCCCTGAGCAAACTTCCTAGCTAAACTAGATAAATCAGTAATCTTTGTATTTGGTAACAAATACTGACATTTGGTAAAATAAAATAATAATTACCAACAAAGTCATTGAATGTCAATGTATGTTCTTCAATGAACAAATACATGCAAACACACATAAACATATGCCTACACATATAGAAACACAATTAAAACATATTACTTTTGATTTTTAAAAGTGTGTATTGTGAATGTATACACCACATGTATACCCACATGTGCACTCATTGAAGCTAGAAGGAAGCATCTAATCTAATGAAATAGAAGTAATACTCTGTTGTGAGTATCCTAATATAGGTGCACGTAAATAAATTCAAATCCACTGGAAAAGAAGTAAATAGTTGTAACCAATATACAATCTCTCCATCCTTCAAGAAAATAATATTTAAATATGATAATTTTAATATAACAATGATTCTTTGTTTTACATTTAAAATATTTTAATTTAAATATAATCTAAGAAAACATGCAAAAAATATGTTACTCTAATTTTAAAAATGGAGGCAAATTTTTCTACTGTAGACAAATAGCAAAAATAAATGTGAGCAAAACATAAAATATTAATGTTAGACCCATTAAAGTAGTAAAAACTGGCAAATTGAAGTCTAGAGGGAGAAGTAAATTGAAAAAGGACCATCATGAGTTTTATAAAACTCTAAGGATATTTTAGAAGACAGGAACCGGTAGGTAAAGATTAAGCACATCAGTGACAGTCATCCCTCAGAGCTATGAGGACACAGAAGTAGTTAACAACCTGCCAGAGTAGGGTCTGTTTTAATTAAAGAAAGGACAGGTTTACCATAGAAATAAATTAAAAATAATTGTTCATGGCAAATTTTACTTTTACTTGAAGGACTATACAATGCCAAATATCCAAAAAAATAGTTTACTTTGATTTAGAATTACTTACATTCATTAATATCAATCTTAAAACAAATGGGAATCCTGTGCAGAAAAAGAAAGCAACATGCCTGTTCTGAAATCATATCTACATGAACCTTTCAAAATTGCAGTTTGGTTCAAAATCAAAGATAATTAATTCACAAGATCCAATTCATTTTAGGAAGAAGCAGTAGGAAAAAAGAAAATGAGGAAACAGACTACCGTTCTATCTGAGTGTTGGAAAGAACTCAGATAAAATAATTGTTTCTTTGATTAAGAATAAGAATAATTGGAGACTCCAACAGATAGCTCTGCTAAAATTCAGGTACTATTTGAGAACTCTTTGAACAAAAAACACTTATTTAAACAAAAGTCTAGGAAACATAATGGGAAACATTCTGTCTTTTGACAGAAAATTCATATACAGAATGACAAAAGAAAAAATGTACATACAGAAAGGTGAGAGTCACAGACAATGTTGAAGGTCAAACCTGAGCTTCACTGCACTCTAAGGAAGAGACTAACAAGAAAATGGAACAAAAATAAAATATAGCAGAAGAAATATATAAAGAAGCATCCCTCTTGGCTTTCTCAAAAGTTTAAAACTTTTATTCCATATACTCAAATACTCTATGAATTAAAAAATGTTTAAAACTTCTAGGCAAAACTAATTAATTTATAAATATTAATACTAGGGTAGTTTTTTCAAGAAAAGCAATTAGGTCAATGCTCTCTCTCTCTCTATATATATATATATGTATACATGTAATATATATAATCTTACAATGTGTGAAAGAAAATTGCCAGTGCTCTTCAAGTGTCAATATGAGCTATTTTCTATATTAATCAATTCTTTTTTCTTTATTTATTTTGTATTTATCAAAAAAACAGTAAAATGAATTTAAAATGCTGAAAAGTTAACAATAACTATAAAGAAGATAAAAATCATAAGCATGACTTATCAAGGGTGATAATGCAAATAAGATTGCTACACATATATATTAATCAATTCTATAGGTAACATTGAAAACAGAATAGAATCTGTATACATATTCATCAAAAGACTAATGTATGTTTATATAAGCATAATTACCATTTATTAAAATTTTAAACAGTTTCAATGTACATCTAACAGCAATGAGTAAGCATAGATTTGCATACTAATAAAAATCAGTATTAGAGTTATCCAAAGCTACATATAAATAAATGCCCATTATTAATATGTTATGTACATCATGGATAAATTTTGTAAACATGTTGATCTAAAAATTAAGAGAGATAAAATTATACACCATATGATAAAACACTAATAAATGGCAAAAAACTTAAAATTATAAGATAAGAAGCATATAATAAAGTCAAATTAAATGCATGCCACACATTAATTATTCAGAATACAGACAGGGTTTGTGAATGGACAGATTAAAAAGTTATTACTAGAAAAAATAATTGGACTTTTTAAATATTCTTTGGAGTATTTTAATATGATTTTAAAATTTCAATTAAAATTATCACAATTAAAAGAATATCAATTCCCAATTACTTTTCTTCTTGCAGGCCCTGCCAAATACTTTCATTTCAACTCATCTTTTGCCCTCTCACTTTTAAGAAACTAGTCTTTTTATTTGTATTATTTTTGTTACACAAACATGCATATATCTATATGTAAAAAATATATAAATATAACCAGTGAGTCCATTTTTGTTGTTTGTTTATATATTGTTCAGGGCTTTTTACTACATTAGATACTCAATAAGAGACTGATCTTAGACGATGTTAGTTATTTTCCTCCAAGCAATTTTAGTTGCCTCTAGCTCTCTGTTTTGTAGTGGGACAATACAAACATTTCCTTCTTCTACATTAATATGTCCATTTATATTGTCATTGTTTTGTACTTATTCATGTAGTCATTTGTTTTATTTAATATATAGAAAACAGATTCTTCTTTTATACAACACATCCTGATCATAATGTATTGTATGCTCTCTTTATACCTTCCAGCTTCCCCAGACCTCCTCTATCTCCCAAATTTCTCTCCTTCTATTTCCCTGCAGAAAAGAGTAGACCTCTAAGAGACACTAGCCAAACAGGACAAACTAAGATACAATAAGACAAAGTACAAGCCTTCATATCCATGCTAACAAGGCAAGCCAATTGGAGAAAAGAGTCCTAGGAGTAGAAAAACAGTCGGGGATATATCTATTGCCACCATTAGGAATCCCACAAAAATAATAAGCTAACAGTAGTAACATATATTCAAAGTATTTGGTGCAGACAAATTTACACCCTTTGTTTGATGCTTTGGTGCCTATCAGACCTTGTTCGATTTGATAGGCTATATTCTCCTGGTGTCCTTCCTCTCTGACTTCTGCAGCTTTGTTCCCCTTCTTCTACAGAAGGACCCAATGGAAACCTCCAATTTAGACTCACCACAAGATTTCTGGCTCTACATAATGTCTGCACTCTTCACTTTCTCCCATATGCTGCCAGAACAATCCTCTTTGAAAATGACTGGACAAGTCACTGATCTGGAAGTCTAACAGAATATTCAGAATTTTTTCACTGTCTTTTCTTCCCCCAATGGTGTTTGGTTCTACCCTAGCTATCTGGGTTATCCAGTCTCTTGTTCCTGGCTACCTAGGTAATATAGGGCATGGACTCTCCCTCTCTGCTAATAGTTCTCAAGTTAAAACAAACATTGGTTAGCTAATTTCACAAGTTCTGTGGCACCATTACCACTGAGCATTTTGCAGACAGGACAGACTCTAGGTTAAGGGTTTTGTGGATAGACTGGTGTCCACAAATTTTTTTCAAAAGCCTATGGTTCATGAGTACCTTCCCATGCCAAACAGGCTAGAATGTGGTGGAGACTCTATGCAGGCACCAGCTAAACACTCTACAGTCAATGAATAGTGTGAAGGTTCTCCTCAGCAATGGGGCACCATGGCCAGTTTTCAGAATGACCCTCTGACCTAGCATCAGCCTGAGCTGTATAATGATCTCCATGTTACCTCTTTGCCCAACAACTCAACCAAACGCAACCCATTCCCTCCACTAGAAGCCTTGCCTGGCTGTGAAAGGTGGTCATGTGAGATTCATATACTCTATTACTAGGAGTCCTCACTAGGGACAATCTCATAGATACCAGAAAGTTATTACTGTACTTGATTTCCAAATAGCACCCTAAATGCTACAAAATTTCAGCTGTCTCTCCCTCCATTTCCTCCCCATGCCTCACCCATCCTATTCTCCCCAAATTCTCTCCCTCTATCCCCATGTGTTACCCCTCTCCCAACATCTCCCAGTCCACCAGAAAAATTATTGTATTTACCCTTCTCCAGGAGTTCCATATGTTTCCTATAGAGCCCTCATATTTACCTAAGCTCTCTGGTTATGTGGATTTTGCCTAATTATCATTTACTTTACCACTAATATCCTCTAGTAAGTGAATATTCTGACAGTTTATCACAGATATTATGTTATTCTCACTCTTATAATCTTTCCATATCCTTTTCCACAATGCTCCTTCATCCATAGATGCAGGAACTGTGATACAGATGTATTCTGTGGCTCTTGAATTGAAATAATCTGTTGATTGCTGAAATGTGTCCAGTTGTTGCTTTTTGTTGTGGACTGAATTTGCTGTAAAGAGTTTGAAACCCTTTATCTGAAAAAAAAAAAACTACACAGAAGAAAAAGCTCAGATGATCTGACCTTAATGCTTTCTTTCTGAGGTCTTGTTTCTATTATATAGAAAATAGTGTGTAAGCAGGAAAGAAATTAAACATAGTTAGCAAAGTATGCAAACTACAACAATGACCAGCATGACAACACATCCAGTAGATGCATAGGTAGCATTTCTATAAGTGTTAACCAACAACTGTCCAATTGGAGTTAAGGCTCATTCAACAAGAGGTAAATCATGCTAAGGTGAAGAAGTTAATGCCATCTGTTTCTGACACTATTTGGTATTTACTTAGATAGTTCTCTGCCCTCTAGCCCTCTACAGTCATATATGCATTGGCAACACATTTAAGACTTTATTGGCTTTTACCATTGTCCAAATGTGTTTAACAAACCAATTAATTTAAACTAAAATAACTGAAGAATGTATAAGTCAAAAATAATTGTCATGTTATGTCTGAAATAATTACTATGCTCTTCCAGGACCAAATGTTTTCAGGTTATTCTGACCCTCATCTAATGTTGATATGAATTATGGTTTTTGTAATCTTGGCATTCATATACTCTGTGCCTCTGAGCTTCACACCAGGAGACTGAAGGATAAGCCTGCTCTTGATCACTAGCAAATAAAAGAGTCACATTGTAATTAGCTTAATTACCATTGTTGTCTGTACCTTTTTATATGGCTTATTAAAATGCCTATTACTGAATTTCTATCTAGTGTAGTGGGGTTGTGAGCATTAGATGTCATAGACAGCTACTACTATTGCTTTGCTAGACCAGAATAATTCCTTACTAAATCCTAAATCTTGACCTATAGATATGTGTAACTACCAAGTTACAAAACACTCTATTTTTTAACAAAAAGGTTTGTGATTGATACTACTATATCATAAGAATTTATTAAGAATGTTATGTAAGAATATTGTCATTTATAACATTTCTTTCTATGAATTAAGTCTTCATAATACAAAAAAAAATGGTTTTCTATCCTCTAATCCCACACAATTTTCAGTTTTGTTATTACAAAAATGTTAACACTGCAACCTCAGTTTTATTTGGCTCACAGGCTGAATTCCCAGCACAGGATACCACAAATTCTACTGGGAAAACTGAGGTCTCTTCTTAGTAATCTGTCTCACAAATAACTGAATTTTAAAAAAGATACAGACAAAAGGTAAAGAACAATTTTATTCAAGTTTAAGAGAAAAATAACAGCAGGCTAACTGGAAATTTCTACAACTGCTCAGAGGAGAAAGAAGAAAAAATGTAGAGAAAGAGCAAAACTCCTATTATTTGAGTTAAGTATATTCAGAAATGAAAGGCACCATGTGGAAGACAAGTGGTAACCCAAAGGGCAGATTGGCTTTGGAGAAAGAATGAGAAAATCCAAAGTGATAATGGATAACATACTTAGAGAAGAGGCAGAAATGAGAAGAAATGTTTTTCTTCCCTGAGTAATAGAGAGAAGCAGGCTAATTTTCTTTAGTGGTTCTTCAATGCTACTTAAGTAAACAGTGTGATGCAAAGAAAGTATTTAGAATATTGAAAAGAACAATAAAAGTGGCTGGATTTATTAATTTTAAGTTAGTCAAGGTCACAGTGCTGCAATTTGTGAAAAAAAAATGGAAACTGTTCTTTTAATCTTCTGACAGTCTTTGTAATACAACATCTAGGAGCCTGTGAAGGAATGTATTTTTCTGAAACTAGATGACTTGGAAGAGAAAGTATAAAAGTCACATACTCTCCCTTTAGAACAGTGACTGCCACAAAACAGAGAGAAGTCATATTTTTTGTTATGAACCTAGCCTTTTAATTCCTGAACTATTTCACAGGCATCCAAAACAATGACTAATATATGGGACTTTATGAACCTAAAATGTTTCTCTAAAACAAAGTATACTATCATTCAAACAAAGCCTATAGAATGAAAAGAATTTTTAGTCACTACACAGTTGATAGACTAAATCTAAAATGCATAAAGAGATAAAAAAACTAGTTATTAAAAAAATAACCTGATTAAAAGTAGGCTCTGTCTGGAGTGGATGATGAACTAAGCTACCTTGGCACCTTGGGACCTCCTGCCCTTGCTGGGGAGGAGATAAGGAGATGGGGAAAAGAGAGAGTGACTGGGAGGGGCAGGCGGGGGAAGGAAGTTTGAACAAGAGGATGCATGGATAAAAAAAATGAGACTTTATTCATAATAAAAATTTTAAAAAGTAGGCTAAAAATCTAAACAGAGAAGACTTAACAGAGAAAACTCAAATGGCTGAAAAGCACTTAAAGATTGTTCAAATCCTTAGTTAACAGCAGGGAAATTTAGATCAATACCACTTTGAGATTGTTTACTGGGTTGGAGAGATGGCTCAGCCGTTAAAGGCTAGGCTCACAACCAAAAATATAAGAGATTGTTTACTGTTTTCCTCTAACACCACTCAGAATGGCCAAGAACCATAAAACAGGGGGTACTCTTCCATTGCTGGTGAGAATATAACTTCTGCAGAATTCCATGACAAAAAAGATTCATGGGAACCCCTAAATAATCCAGGATACTGCCAAAACTATTGGTTGTTTCCCAGAAACTAATGGTAAGGCCTTACTGCTGAGGACAACACCTGCACAGCCTTTAGAACATGGAGAAGAGTAACTGCTGCTTATATAGATCCTTTACACCTAATTTCTAGCATCTTTTGTACAGGAAGGTGCATTGCATATTATCAAAAGTAAAACATACACATCAATCCAGCCACAAAACCTTCAAATTACATGAATAACTTGCTTTCAAGATATGCTTGTGCAATTGTAATACACAAAGCATGTAGGAATAACAAACCAATATCTCATTTTGGTTAAGCTCCTTTCCATGAGGTGGAATCTATATATATAATGAGTCTTGGATGACAAAAAAAATGGAGACTTGATAAGCTAGGGGAAAACCAAATAGTACTGTTCTAATACAGGAATGTAGCAATAAAATTACTCCCAATGGACATTTTGCTGTATTCATAGATTTGGGCCTTGATTATCAGGGGAACTTCTTCTTGCATTAGATGGAAACAAATAGAGACTCATAGTCATATAATATGCAGAGAATGAGTGACTTTTGAACACTTAGCTGTAAAAAGGATGTCTCTAACCCATCCCTCCACTGAGAAAGATAAGATATTTAAAAAATGTAAGATATTGAGGGGATAAAGGACACCAAGGAATCAAGGCTTTCTAAGCACAAGAAGGATGAAATTACAGAAACTGTGACAGCATTCACAAGGTCTGCACAGACTACACCATTTGGGGTCCTAGAACTGAAAGAAGTGGACACATGACACCATACTTAATCCAGATTCTATTTTCAATTGTTAGCCATTTGCAGATGAAAAATAGTTTTCTCCAGGAATGTCTCACTGGGGAAATAAATCACATTTAAGAATAAGCCCCACCCTCAGTAGTTAAGTAGGCCAAGACAAAATAAGCTCAGTAGCGTCTTAGGAGATTCTCTCTCAAAAGGTTATGACAAAGCATTTATTTTATGTTTTATGTGTATTTTTACTATATAGGGGACTTTTCTGTATATATTATGTCTTCTGGTTTGTGGTTTATATGGGATTACTATGTGTATGAGTGTGCCTCTGTGTCTATATGCATTTCCTGAGCTTTATCTTCGATTCTTTTTCTAGCTTACTTATTTTTAATGGTTTTAATTTTATTTATCTTATTTTATTGTTTATTGTTCCAAAACAGCTGTTAAAACTTAAATTAACACATTCATATTAATCTATGTTCTACCACATGACAGATTACCTCTTATCAATACTATATGTCTGACTTTCTCTGCCATCTAGCTGATGAGTCTTTCTCTGAGTTCTTATCTCTGCCCTGAAGTCCTGCCAAGCTATTGACTCTATTCAGGTTCAGCTCTATATAAAACCAATCATAAAGTACCTTAGGTTGTGAGTTTAAACAGAGACACATCTAGGGATTGTTAGCTGAAGGATCTTTTAGGATATGTTATGAGAGAATCGACAACCTTTCAACAGGAAAAATCCAGGTAAGGGCTTCTGTAAATAAGCAATTTTTAGAGAGTAATATGATAAAATATACTTGTGCACAGCTCACTACCTTTAGTTGTATAAATTTTATAATTCTTTCCTCCAGAAATGCTGACTCTTTAGCATTAAATCACGTGCTCTTATGACTCAAATAACAAATTCAAGACAGTCTTCCACAATACTTGCTCTTAAGTCAAAAGTTTCTAGATAATAATTATTAGGAACATGGTTAAAAAGTGCATGAAGGCCTAATATGGTATATAAAATTGCAGAATGTGTTTTATAACATTTAATAAAACTGAAAGTACATTCAACATTATATTAAGTAAAGCTAGTTATAAATCTTTGGTCATTGAGTATTTTAATAAAAGCCACAATACCCATGGTTTGCACACTTACTTATAAGTTGAATGTTCATAATATTTGTTTTCTTAATAGATACTTTAGAGACAGGATCTTATGATATCAACCAAGCTACCCTAGAATTCACTAGGTAACCCACACTGGTCTTGAATTTAAGGTTTTCCTCCTTTCAAAGTATCTCAACTGCTGAGGTTGCAGATATGAGACACCACACCAGGCTAAATTATACTATAGAGCTACAGTAATAAAAACAGCCTGGTACAGGCATAAAAACAGATTTGTGGATCAATGGAATAGAATTGAGGATCCAGACATTAACCCAGAAAAATATGAAAACCTGATCTTTGACAAAGAGGACCAAAATATTCAATGGAAAAAAGATAGTATATTTAACAAATGGTGTTGGCATAGCTGGATGGAAGTGTGTAGAAAAAATGCAAATAGACCTGAGCCTGTCACCCTGCACAAAACTCAAATACAAGTGGATCAAAGACCTCAACATGAACCCAGCCACTTTTAACTTCATAGAAAAGAAAGTGGGAAATACACTTCTACGAATTGGCACAGGCGACCACTTCCTAAATATAACAACAGTGGCACAGGCACTAAGACCAACAATCAATAAGTGGTTTTCTGAAGCTAAGAAGCTTCTGTAAAGCCAAGGACACTGTGAATAGGACAAAACAACAGCCGACAGAATGGGAAAAGATTTTCACCAACCCTACAAGTGACAGAGGACTGATCTCTAAGATATATAAAGAACTCAAGAATCTAGAGCCCAAAACCTTGAATAACCCAATCAAAAAATGGGGTTGAGATCTAAAAAGGGAATTCTCAGCAGAAGAATTACAAATGGCTGAAAGGCACCTAAAAAAGTGCTCATCATCTTAGCCATCAGAGAAAAGCAAATCAAAACAACTTTGAGATACCACCTGATACCTGTTAGATTGGCTAAGATAAAAGACAAAGAGGACAGCCTATGCTGGAGAGGGTGCAGAGCAAGGGGAACACTCCTCCATTGGTAGTGGGAGTGTAAGCTTGCTCAGCAACTTTGGAATGCAGTATGGTGGTTTCTCAGAAAATTGAGAATCAACCTCCCCAAGGATACAGGAATACCAATTCTGGGTGTATACCCTAAAGATGCACAATCACACTCCAAAGGCATTAGCTGAACTATGTTCATAGCAGTGTTATTTGTAATAGCAAGAACGTGGAAACAACCTAGATGTCCCTCAACTGAAGAATGGATTAACAAACTGTGGTACATCTACACAATGGAGTACTACTCAGCAGTAAGAAAAAATGATATCCTAAAATTTGCAGGCAAATGGATGCATTTAGAGAATATCCTCCTGAGCCAGGTATCTCAAACTCAGAAAGAGAAGCAGGGGATGCACTCACTCATTAGTGGACTCTAAACAAACAAACAAGAAAAAAGCCAAGCATGCCCAAGCTGCAAACCACAACCACTGAACAGTTAGGAATCAGAAACACCCTGAACTGACTCCTTGGATTCCACTCTCACTAGAGGAACACCCAATTCACTCTTGAGGGAGGGAGGAGAAAACTGCATCTGCCAGGAGTGGAGACTAAATTAAGCAATATTGGGGCAGTGGGCCCATGGGACTGCCTGCTGCCTGCCCAGGGAAGGGATGGGGAGTTGTGGAGAAGAAAGAATGACCTGATATTGTGGGAGGGGGAAGGGACCTTAAATAAGGATATACAAGGTTAGAAAGTGTGACTTCTTTGTTCATAATAATAATAATAATAATAAATATCTAACACACAATAGACACTCCACATAAGATTTTTTGAGTGAATAAATTGTAAGCACTTATTTAGTATATGTAGTCTTGCTTTGGACAGGAAATAAAATATTCTGGAGAAAGAAAAAAATGCTGCTAATGCAGTGAGTAACTTTTTACACAAACATTCTTTATACTAGTTTCTCAGAGAACACATCTCTTCTGCTCTCTTTTACTTAACTTATAAAAAATATTCACAAGGGAAATCTATTTATACATTTATATTTGATGTGCGCTCAATGAAATATCTGGAATTATGTTCAACTATGTTTTCTTCCTTGTGCATCATTAACATCTGAGTTTCATTTTAAAATCTCTATTTGACTTCAATCCTTCCTGGCATTGATTTTGCTTTATATTTTCATGTAAGGGTAGCTTAAAGCCAACCTAGTGAATTATTTAAATTATTTTTCCTTCAGAATAGATCTACATTCAATGTTTTCCACTGCAGCAGTCCCTAGGTCTCATTGTATACTTAACATTTGGTACTTATGAATAATACCTGCAAATTGCTCACAATTATTTAAAGGGAAGTCTGACAGCTCCCCTTCTTTCTCACAAGGCTTTAATTTTTTAAGTTTTTTTGAAGATATGAGTATTAATCTTGCTAGATTTTTCCCCCCAGGGTACATTAGCATGATTTTTTTTCTCAACACAAAATGTCTGACTTGTATAATAATCTCATTAAGTAGCTGCTTTATAATGGTAATTTTGAATTAAACACGGACAGCATGAAATAATGTTTCTCTACTTGGTATATGAAGACAGCACATTTTAAAAAGTTAACACAATTATTGTACATAATAAGTTTGCAGGATAATGTTCTTTTGCTTCCATTCCTTTCTTTGAATATTGCACTTAGGAAAAGATTTCAGTGTTCTTCATCAACTCAGATGTGAAGTAGTCATACTCTTTCCATCAGAAGACAGTCAGAGGACAGAGAAGCTTCTAGAAGACTAATTCTAACAGAGAGTCACATACTTCCCTCCACTAAAACTTTGGAAAAGTGCCATGGTCAATAATATGAAAGAATTCCAAATAAATTTAGAATTCCCCTGGTGTTATATCCATTTATTTATTTATTTATTTATTTATTTTAATCTGGTCTGGAATATAAACACAATTATATACTCTTATTGTTATCAAGTAACATTTCAATGTAACTATATACCTTCCATTTTATTTTAAAGTATTCAAATTTCTATCTGTTGACTGATACTTTGACTTGCTTTACCAAATAAGTGTAGCATAATTTGACTTGTTGCAATTCCTAATTTTGACCCTGTCCCTACCTACTATTCCTATTCATCAAGTTTTGAAATGTTAACAAACCTAGAATTGTTGATGGATGCTGAAAAGAGTCAGATTTAGTCATCATTATCATCTCAAATTGGATATGCTAACCCCTTAAGAGAAGAGAACTCTAACTTATCCTTTAATCTAAAAGCAATAAACATAAGCTACAAAGGTGACAGATATCTAAGTGAAAATTATAAAACACTAAAATTTGTAGGCAAATGGATGGATTTGGAGAATATCCTCCTGAGCAAGGTATCACAAACTCAGAAAGATAAGCAGGGGATGTACTCATTCATTAGTGGACTCTAAACAAACAAACAAGCAAACAAGAAAAAAGCAAAGCATGCCCAAGCTGCAAACCATAACCACTGAACAGCTTGCGATCAGAAACATCTTGGACTGACTCCTTGGATCCCACTCCCCCTAGAGGAACATCTGACTCACTCTTGAGGTTGGAGGAAGAAAACTGGATCTGCCAGGAGTCGAGGCTGAACTAAGCAATATTGAGACAGTAGGACCTTAGGACCACCTGCCGCCTGCCCGGGTGGGGGGAATGGGGAGTTGTGGAGAAGAGAGAATGACCTGATGTGTTGGGAGGGGGAAATGACCTTGAATAAGGATATACAGGATAGAAAGTGTGACTTCTTTATTCATAATAATAAAATAAATAAATAAATAAATAAATAAAATTAAAGAAAACATTAGAATTTGGAAAGTGCTTTTATAACCATAGAATGGTAGAGGCAATATTGTCTGAATATTTATAGTACTGCAAGTGATCTATATAGTCATTATAATCTCCACCTAAATTGCAATATTTTCAGAAATGAAATTAAACTATAATAATATAAAAATAAAAGACCCCAAACAACAATCTAGAGTTAAAAGTTCTAAGTTGATGAATCTGAATATTTTATATCAAACTATGCTACAGTACAATAATATTCAAATATGAATATTACTGAAAAATGTATATAATTACTTGAAAATAGAGACTCATTGAAATATTATTTAGAATAGTCTGACTTAAGTCCATGTCAATGGCAGATTGTTCTAAGTTTCCTAACTGAGGTAAGAACTTTTTATCAATGAGATGGCTCCATCCCCTGGGCAATAGACCTAGATTGTATATGAGTAGGGAAAGTGATATAAGCACCAGTGTGAATATGTTAGTCCATTGCTCTTGGATCTTGATTTGATGTAACTTAACTAAGAATAGAATATGATGTAGGCTCCAGAAATAAATAAGCACAACTACAGTCATCTCATACATTGGAGAAAACATATTCTCTTTAAAAATAGTACTTAAAATCTAAATGCCCACATGTGCAAGAATGGAAAACTGTCTCTGACTCAATACACTGTCCAAAAAAATCAAATGGATAAAATATTTTTGTGTACAACCTAGAACTTTGAAACTCTTAGGTGAACACACCAAGACATAAGTGTGTGTAAAGACACTCTATGGTCAGAAGTTTCTGAGACTTGCCCAGCCAGTCCTACAGTAATTTAGTTTCAAATAACCACACAATGGTTTATATTAATTAAAAGCTGATTGGCCTATGGCTCAAGTATACTACTATCTAACTCTTATACTATGTTAACCTATATTTCCTATTTATGTCTATACATGTGGCTTGGTACCTTTTTAGAGCAGCATTTTACTTTTCCTCTCTCTAAATCTGCCCAATGTCTCTGCTCTGTTCTTTTGCTTCACAGAATGCTCCTAGTCTCCTAGCCCTCCCTATATTTCATACTGGCTGATTAGCCTTTTATTAAGCCAGTATGAGCAATAAATCATTATACTGTACAAGAGCAATATCCCACAGAAATTCTGAATCATATTTTAATATCCTAGGTGAGATATTACACTTGATCTTAACCAAAAGGCCTAGAAGCAATAAATTCTGTTTGTGTATGTGTTGGGAAATATTAAGAATGAAAAGAACCTTAAAGATCATGGTTGCATCCTCCCTGCCACACTTTGCAGAGGAGAGGCCCAGATACTTGATTTTTCAGAAGAGAAATGCACACTGCACATTGTGCTGCACCTTTGTCCATGCAATAAAGATGGACCATCACAGTGCCAAACCTTTGCACATTGAACTTGTTCCACTCTCAAGCACCTAAAGAAATCATGCATGTACACACAACACAGCAAGGAGCACAACAAAGTACAGAGCAACTACAGGAAGACGATGACAAAGGGAGGTTAGTGTTAGAACACATATGCTGAAAAAGTTTCCATGCTCACTTTAGGGACTTATATAAGCCATAAATCACAGTGGAAACTCACAATACATACATACATACATACATACATACATACATACATACATACATACATAGACATACAGACAGACAGATACAGTGACAGAGACATAGAGAAATAGAGCGATAAGAGAGTGCTCAGGGGTTAAGAAAACTTGTGTTCTTTTGGAGGCTCAACACTTCAGTTCTAAACACTGATGTCATTAGGGAGCACACAACCACCTGTAACCCAAGTTCCAGATGAACCAATACTTGCTCCTGATACCCTCATGCATTGCACAAATTCAAATACTGACACACAGACACACATATTAAATAAATCAAGAAGATAAATGGCATGTATATAGAACATATTGCATACATATGTTTACATACACATAACATAAAACTTGTTAGTGTGAAAAACTCATGTACAATTATTGTGACTGTTTTTTCTTCATTTCTTTTTTATTCTAAGTTTTTATATTTTCTAATTTTGGTCACATTGTAATGAAAATAAATAATAGTAAAACTTTTAAAAAAATCCCAGGAACAAAAAGCAGGAATTGAAAAATAATATTGTATCCAATTTGTTGCATTTAAACTTACTGTATATTAAGAAAGAACATGAGCATAGTAAGAAAAATGTTTCAATGATCAGTCTTTGCTCTTCATAAATTTGGAGGTTGAAATACCAACAAGAGAAGATGAAAATACTTTATTTTTACTTTGGTCAAATTATTATATTAGCTCTCTAATTTTATAATATTCTGTACTTGAAGTCTTGTGATTAAGAAATATTAATATATATATATATAAAGGAATGATATGATATAACTCAGAAATGTAATTTAAAAATAAAGCTTTGTTTCCTGAAACTTTTTCAAATCATGTGTTTTATTAGAATGGCAAATGTACTAAAAAAGAACAGTTAAACTTTTTCAATCCTTGTACCTCCTCCCCTTACCTTTGGGACATAGAAAAATTTTAACTTATATTGAATTATAAACCTGCCTTTGTGATTTCTGTCTTTAATCATGGACCCTTGTTCTATTACATGGTTTTATTAAAATCTAGTTTTCTTTGGAGTAAAGTAATACCATTTTATTATAAATAAACATTTACTTAAAAGATAATTTCTAAATTTAATGTACCAACCTTATCTGTTTATTGAATACACAACTCCAAGTTATAAAATATTAAAATAAACACCAAAAGAAACCTTAAGAAAGTGAGTACACAGCCTATAGAATGGAAAAATAATTAGCTGTTCATCAACAAACAGCTTTTATCTAGCATATATAAAAATGCAATGAATATGTATTCAAAACAATTAAGTCCCTTAAAAATACTAAAATTGGCTAAAAGAAGAAATACAAGATGCTACAATGATGCTCATGATTCTCTAAAATTAATATATTTCAACAACAAAAAGAAAAAATAACAAAAAGGATAATGGAAGCCAAGTATGATGGCTAGTTTTTATTATCAACTTCATACAATCTGGGACCATCTGAAAAGAAAGACTCGATGAGTGATTTCCTAGATTAGGAAGACCATGGCATGTCTTCTCTGGATTATGTTGATTATATTGATTGGAGTGAGAAGACAGTCCTAGGGCACAAGATGCTGGATTGTTTAAGAGTGGAGAAAGCAAGTTAAGCACTAGTCTGCATGTATAATCCACTACTACTTGCTCCTGGTCTGAGATATAGGGTAACCAGTAAGAGTTCTCAGGCTATAGCTGCCGTCACACTTTCAGAGTAGATGGTGAAGTATAATTGTAAACCAAATACTCCCTTTCTTCCTCAAGTTGTTTTTATCAGAGGATTTTATCACAGCAAAAGGAAACAACACTAAGACACCAATTAGAACAAACTTTCCAATAAACTCAACCTAATGAGCTAAAGTGAGAATCATAAGTTAATTATATGGCATTTTGAGGCACAATTGATGAAACTTGTGCTACCAAAAAAGCTAATTTATATCACCCAGTGTGCTTCAGTTTCCTCATTTGTAAAATTAGGTAATCAAATTTACATATTTCATGTAGGTCATTTGAAGATTAAATGTGCAAATGTCTTAAAAAGTGTGGAACAGTGCCCAAGTTTAAGCAGGAACAAGCAATATTAACTACATGTAAGTTATTGAATATAATAAACCTCTGCAAGTTATTGTGACTCCTGATGTGTCACTTTTAAAATGTTATTTACAGATACACATCTAGAAAATAAAATGCAATAAATATTATATCCTGGAAATGTCAATGTTCTCATCTTCAGAGGTTTCACAACCAAAATAGCTCTGTTTCCACAGAATTTGATGACTTCAATTTACAACCTTACTAGGATCACACAGGCAAATTATCATTCTTCTTTTAAGAGTACATAATGTTAAAATTTCTCTGCATATGAAATGGATGCTTGTATAATATTCAGGTTTTTTGATAATAGTACATTCGCAATATTTTATTCAGTACTTACTGTGTACTAACCATTATAGAGGACATCCTATCATAATCTCTTCAGAGTTTAGCAATACTCTTGTGTATATAAAAGATTACAAATAATAAAGACTACGTAGAAAAAACCCACAATGCTGGATTTCCAGTGTTCACTGGATTTCAGAGAGCTGGTTCTCATTATCAACTCTGACTTTGAAATAGGATGTAGGTGTGAATAATAATATTCAATAAGAACAGCAAGTATCTGTACTCACTATTCTAAATGAGGGTTCTTTCTTGTATCTAATTGACATCAGGAACATTGTCATCATAATACCACAATCTTTACGTTTACTTCCTTATCCTATTTTTTTGTCTCATGGGAGTCATACCATACTATAATGTTACTTTCTTCCATCTTCCAGATATTGTTTGTAAGTAGAAGAAAATATACAACTAATAATGTTAGTAACATGTCTCTTTTTCTACCCTTGACCACACTGATAACACACAACAATCATTATATTAAGATTTTGTTTAGAAGTTCAAAATGCATTTCTTTGACACAAAAATCAATAATTATTAAAGAATCAACAAATTAGCACAGATTCATAACTAGAACAAGATTTGAATGTTACTTTTAAAAAGCATAAACAAATATTAGGTAACCTCCTAATGATTATATGATGACCAGCAATCACTTCAATGACGGTGACCAGCAATCAGCTGCCAATCATTTTGGTCTTTTCCGGGTCAATAGGAATCTTGACTCTGTATGAGAAATGCAGAAATAGAATCAACTCCTTTTTTACTATCTTTAAGATTAAACACAAAAATACCTACTTTCTTTTACTACAATTTTGCTAGTTTTAGAAGCTGAGGTCTACAAGGTAGGAAGTTGACTTTTAGAGGATTCAACAACCCTTTCTGAGCTGTGATCTGATGTTCCCAATTCTGTCATTTCCTATCACTTAATTACATAGTTGATCCTATTTATAAAAGGGAAAACAGTTACTGTCACATATTGGGTAGCAGACAAGAACTTCTGGAATCCAAAGAGCTTATTTTAACCATGATGGATGGCAAAAAAAAAATCCACACAGGGTGACCCATGCATATTTATTTTGGGATTTTCAAACATCCTATGCAAATTTAAAGGATAAATGTGGTATTACTTTAGTAGCTATCCAAAAATGTTTTATTGATTAATTTCCAAAAGTCCTTGAATCTATAGAAAAGACCTATATGTCTACCTGGCTCTTCCATAAAATGAATAAAGTCACCTTCTTTCTGAAATATTTTTTGGCATCTTTATGTAACCCAGATCCAGAGGTCAGCTGAGTCATATCTCCCTTTGACAGGGTGACCCTAGCAAGTATGTTTTTGCTTCTGGCAATGTGCTTGTAGATTTTAACATTCTTGGTCAGTGCTCATGGGATGACAGCTGAGATTTAAAATACTTGTAGCTAAATCATGAAAGCAGCTAAGATGTGCAGGCCATCTGCTGCAGGTGTGTTATGAAATGCCCTCAAATTTATCAGACACACATTGACACCCATTAACAAAACATTTAGCAGCATAGGATCTTTTCAGGAGTTTTATTTAGGGTTAGTTTTAAAATGTGTCAATGGCCCAATTTTTAATTCACCAGGAACGTTCCCTGTTCTTAGCTAAGTACATCCTGACAATGTTGTTCACATGGCAACATCCATCAGCCCCTATGAAAGCTGGTGACCTGGCACGTCTTGGCTTTGTAGCACATCTGTCTGGACTGGACATCTATTGAATAGGTGCTGGCAATGCAGACAGAAGTTTATCTGTCTGATTATAATCTATTGAATTGAGATAATCAGCCACAGAAATAGCCAGAGTGAATAATATGCTATGGGCACAGATTTCTAGGCAGCTAAAATTTACACTTGCAGTTTATCTTTTTTCTCCTTGCCTGTACTCATTCAGTGCATTGGCTCATGCTTTTCTGCCACATCACTCCTGTGTTCATGATGTACAACCAAATCTCTACTAGTACTTGGCTGGCCCATCCTTCAGTGAATGTTGCATGAACATACAAATATATTCAGCTAAAACTTTATTTTTATTGTAAAACAATCTTGCCAAATATATTTGTAATAAATTGGTGAATATTCTTGTATAAATTGTTAAATCAAAATAGATAATACATATTCTAGAGAAAAGAATGTGTAGAGTAGAAAAAAATCCATGTATACTTGCAATCATAAAAGACTCATTGCATTAGTTACTTTCCTGGTTTGTGCAAGTATGTAAGCAGAAACTTAAAGGAAATGGGGTTTATTTCTAGTTACAATTTAGGAAACAATTCCATCCATCATGGCGAGGAAGACATGATGACAAGAGTGCAAGATAGCTGGTGATTTTCCATTTGTGCTAAAGAGAGTATGATGAATAAAAATGGAGCTTTCAAAAATAGAACCAACATAACTTGATGACCAAGTATCCAAACAGGAAAGCCTATGAGAAACATTTTATATTCAAACTACAATGTGATTAATATAGTTCAAAACCTTAAGAACTAAGGTCAACTTTATAAATAACAATTCATGTATACAAGGTTGAAAACTATAAACACAGAATGCAGGAGGAAAATGTCTCATTTGAGCCCACAATGCAGGTAGAAAGTGAATTCTATCCAGGCCTTTAGCAGACTGGAGATGCCATTCAGCATTTCAGAGGCCCTACAGATTAATTCAGTGCACCAATTCAAATTATAATGTCTTCTAATACAATCCAAGCTTACATATAGACATAACATGACCAGTTCTTTGGTGATTCTATGACTCAATCATAAAATTGCTTTTTGATTGATATACTTTGTCAGCCATGCTGTATAAATTATTTTTAGTGGACAATGTTCAAATATTGTTTAACAAAGATTACATATTTTGACAATATATAAATAACAAGAATGTATATCTTTATGTAAATCTCTCATACTTGTAGTGTATTTTATCCTAAAGCACATTTAAGACATCTAACTTATCATGTAAGGGAATAATATAGCTTAATCTTCCTTGAACAAGCTAGATGCACATTAGCATATAGCTAGGCAAAGTAATGTAACAGAAAGTATATTTTGTAATTGTTAACTACCTCATTACACTATTAAATTTTTTGATAGGGAAAATTATGTTTCTCAAATATTGAGAGAAGTTATACTAAACCACTGTAAGATGGTAGACTAGTTAAATTTTGTCAACTTGACACACACCTACATATTTATCTTTGGTCATGTACTTGGGGAAGTTTCTTGGTAAATGATATGGGAGGGCCCATCTTACTGGTATTGCCTTGTCCATGATAAACAAGTGACTAAGACAGAAAGCTTGGCAAAGGATGTAAAGAAAGCAGCATTCTACTTTGGTCTCCAGCTCCAGTGCCAGCCTCCAAATTCATGCCTTGAATTCCAGACACCCTCTTGGTATCCCTAAGTAATGAAATATAAATCTTAAGATGAAATAAATATGTCTTTTCCAAGTTTGTTTTGATCAGTGAAATTAGGACAAAAATTGTTACCAAAATTGGGGAATTTTTAGGATGGATCTGAAAATGCCATCTTTTGAGAGGATGATGGAGGAATTTAGGAACCTTAGGTTAGAAAAGTCATTAAATGCTTAGAACTCAATGACCTCATTGGAACTTGAGAAGATATAGTTGACAGTAACACAGGTCATGAAGATTTGCCTTGTTAAGTTTCAAGAAAAGATTTAGGGATTCTCAATGACTCTATTGGAGTCATTTGTGTGAGATAGAATTAAGATGGTTTTGGTCAGTTAGGGCTTAAAAATTATCTAGGGTTAACAAGAGACTGCTGTAAACTGCAGAAAGATATAGTAGGAACTCAACTGTAATGACAAGTCTGATCCATTAAAACCAGGGGGTCTGGTGGAAGTAAGCCAAAACACAAGGTATTTTGACACTATTGCCTTTGAATATATAAGCTATTTCCTACAATGAATCTCTTGTGTGTAATTGTAGCCATCCCATCTGATACCTTGGGATTCATTTCCCAATAACTTATATCAGTGTAATTGATTATTTAATTGCCACATATATATGCAGCTAGTCAGGAAGATAACTTTTTATTTAATGATATAATTTTGATACATAGATTATATACTAGGACATGCTTCTTAGACAGAATCATTTTCTCAGAGTAATGTAAACACTTAAAGCCTGCTTTGTTTCTCTTATTCAAACTAATGGACACTGCATACATTTAGCTCATTTTTACCTTACAGCAATTCAAACTAGACTATGTAAATAGATCATACACCTAAAACCTTACAGTCATGCACAATGTCAAATTTGCAGATGTCTACCAAGATTACTAACACAAAACACCCTAGAAAGAGCATTCCAATTCTTCCCTTACAAAGGCTGTGAACAACAGACTTGTGTCTCATAGTTGTCTCATCTGGACACTGTGCCTATCTCCCTGGTCTAGTGAGTCTTAAGCCTGTGGCCTTGGAGCCTTTTGTTGCCATCGTAAATGGCTTTGCCCTTAACACTCTAAGCTTGCTTTTACATTAGTTTATTAATTAGCTTATTATCTAGCCATACTTAGAAATGTACCATTGCACACAGATTTCCCCTTTTCCCTTCTTAGATATTACTAATTGATTTAAGATCTATCTTGCTCTCATTTGACTCTGTTTCCTGAGTTTACTAAGGCTTTTGCAAGTCACTCTGTCCTTGAGCCATAAAGAAAGTCTGAAAGTCACTGCCTGGTATAAACTCTTTTCTGCCTTTATGAACCTAAAGGAATTCAAACCTTGTGACCTTGACTTGGCTAGAGAATTGCCAATCTTGTATAAAGACTATCAACAGTGGACACACAGAGTAGAATGATGTAGAACAGGGAAGAAGAGAGGAAAAATGTAGAACAAGGCAGAACAAGGGAGAATAATGTAAAGGAAAGAGGAAACAGCAGAAAGGCATCATTTGCAATAAAAATGATGAACTAAAGAGCACTGTGAGTAGATTATTCAAACAGACCAGATAAGTGGAATGGCTACAGTAGTAGAGCCTTTCTCACATCCTGAGAGAGAGATATTTGGGCTGGAACCCAAAGATTTTCCTTAAGAGATCAACACAATTAATGTAAAAACATTGTTTTACTGATATAATTGATATATACTAGCTAAGGCTGAGAAATCAGTTGTAGTTAAGAAGCCACTGTTCCTGAAAAGAAACCTTGGGAATATTTCCTTAGAATCATCACAAAGAAGCTATACTGTATTGGTGGCTAAACTTTCATCTCAAGCTAAGAGTGTCCACCACCAGATACTGAGTTTGATAGCATGAAACTGCAGTATTGAAGAAATTAGGGAAAAATGCTTAACTTGGCATTGGGATAGGCTGAAAGAGCATCAGTAAGTGTAGATCTCCAGTAACAGGGGAATCTCAAACATATTAGAGATACTAGGATCATAGAACAGCCACCAAATACAACAAAAGTACAGAGTGAAACAGTTCTGAGTTTACCAGAGGAGGGATGCATTGTAAATGGAAGAATCAGAGAGGTGGGATGACCTATGCCATTTGGACCACAGATGGTTATGAGTAAGTCCCAAATATCCCACAATGAGATTTTTGGTGTTGTATTTCAGTTTTCCAACAATGGAGGAGTGTTCTCCTTCCTCTGCATCCTCTCCAGCATAGGCTGTCATCTGTGTCTTTTATCTTAGCCAATCTGGCAGGTGTAAGGTTATAGCTCAAAGTTTTTGATTTGCATTTCTCTGATGGCTACAGGTGATGAACACTTTTTCAAGTGCCTTTCAGGCATTCATAATTCTTTTGCTGAGAATTCCCTTTTTAGTTCTGAACCCCATTTTTTTATTGGGTTATTCAAGGGTTTGTACTCTAGATCTTGAGTTCTTTATATATCTTAGAGATCAATCCTCTATCACTTTTAGGGTTGGTGAAAATCTTTTCCCATTTTGTAGGCTGTCGTTTGTCCTATTGACAGTGTCCTTGGCTTTACAGAAGCTTCTCAGCTTCAGGAGATCCCACTTATTGATTGTTGATCCGTAGATCCAAGCCTGTCACCATGCACAAAACTCAAATCCAAGTGGATCAAAGACCTCAACATAAACCCAGCCACTTTGAACTTGATAGGAAAGAAAGTGGGAAATATACTTCTATGAATTGGTACAGGCGACCACTTCCTAAATATACCAGTGGCAAAGACTCTAAGATCAACAAATTAGTTTTTCAAATTGAGTTATGCTGAACATAGCAAGTAATAATTAGACTTTTGAGACCATGTGAAAACAAAAACATCTAAAATTTCTCATTTGTAAATTTACTATTGAGTCTATGTTGAAACAATGTTTGGATCACATTGGATTAAATAAAATATATAATTAAAACTGATATGTACTTTTGCTTATCATTAACACAACTAGTAGCAAATGTAAATACCTTTTTATTGGAAAATAAAGCTAGAGAAGAAAAAAAAAATCTTAATGTCTTGTTCTCTGGCTTTGCTCCCGGAGAAATTTAATCTTTATCTCTACAACCCTATTCAATAACTTTGATGATAGTACTTCTGTCCTATTCCAGTTTGTTTAGACATATTCTTTACAAAATAAATATTTGGTATCTTAGATAAGTAGTACTCCTAAATCTGATTCAAAAAATAAGTTTTAAAAAAAAAAGTAGACACAGATATATACATCACTATAGAAACATAAAAATATATGTGGTTGTGGTTCAGGGTTAAAACAGAAAAACAAAATCATTCTTTGATATCCAAAATTATATTTGAATTTCCCAGGAAATATATTTACAAATGAGATTGTTAGTTTAGTTGCTTCAATTTCAAATCTTACTTCTCTTGTAACAGACTAAAAAGCCTTTTAATCTATTTCTGAAGGGCTTCGAATACATCTTTAATAGTCTTTTTTATAGGGATCACATATCATTACTTTTAATGGATCAACTGAAGATAATTTTTGACTATAAGTTATTGATTATAACAAAATGTATCTCAATAAACAACAATCCTTGAAGTAATATTAAGAGAATTTCTATTTCTAAAAGAAGCTGATATTCAAACATTCTTATCACTTATTGAAATCATCTTATTCTTCGTGACTAACTTGTAATGCCATCATTCATAAAATGGAGACAGAAAGATAATACGTTGGAAGTCACTCTGGGCTATGCAAAAATATTTTCTCTAATAAAAGTTAAAACAAAAACAAACAATCAAAAACCAACAATAATTAAATTCCTTCCACTCCTAAGGTTTTTAATCACTAGAGTTAGTAAGTAAAATATCACTTCTCACATTCTCACTCAGTCCTGTTCTGTTTTTGGCCATTTCCACATTTGAAAACTGCATCTACTGAATGACAATAGAGACAATGTGGAGAAATTCAATTTGGCACAGTGCATCTCAGGTCACAGCTTAGAACTGTGTTTTTTTGGGTGTCATAGATGCAATACTCCTGCTACAAAAAGTACATTTTAATAAAATTAAGTGGTTCTCTTCATGCTCCAGTTACAGTTAATAATATGTCAGGCTATTTGGTAATGAATAAACATTAAAAAGACTAAATACTATTTATATGGTAGAATATATTAGTACTTGACTTAGGTTCAGTTTAAAAAAAAAAAGCTTGTAAGTATACTTGTATCCCATAAAAACCCTGATACACTTAAAGAGCACAAAATCAAACACAAGATACCCTTGGATATATTTGGATATAATAGATATAATATGTAAATGAGACTAGGGTAAGATAGACTTTTTTTTCCATTTGGTCTCATTTCTTTTAGCTGCAACATACTGTGTCTTCTCATGAGTCCCTTGTTAAGACCATAAATTTGTTAAGTAAATAAATACTCTTCATTTTTGTTGTATTAAGTTATTATTATACCACTATTTATTTCAATTATTTTGAACTTCTGTTGATGTGCATATCTGAAGTTTGGGGTAGTAATTTATAATTGAGTGTCAGAGAACTGTCCTATTGAATGTCTCCTATATTATAGTACAGAAAGCACTGAGGCCATGAAAAAGGAAACAAATTTATATGAACAATGAAAATAAAATCCATGATGATCATTTTCTATTTCCTGGTATATGTTACACATACTCCCCCCCGCCTGATTTTTATAAAAATAGTGTAAAAGACTGCTTGTTTAGTTTACCTTATTTTAACTCAGAAACATAAAAATGCACATGTTCATGAATATGACACAAAATAATTCCTTGTATTTTCATGGAATATTTCTTTTTCTAGTGCCGTTATGTCTCTCTCAGCATATAAGATTTATTCTTGGAAATACATAGAGATACTGAGTTTATGATCAGAACCTATATGTTCTAAAATGTTAATGTCTTGCTTACATTGAAATTGAATGCAAACAGCTTATATAAAGCAGTACATATAAGAACATTTAAACGAAGTGTGCATTTTGTGAGACAATCCTGGGAAGTGCTGTGCAAGTCTTGCTAGTGAGCATGAGCTATCTTTAAGTCCAGGGACATCTAAACTTCGACAGTGAAAAATCAATACACAAGAATCTCTCAAAATATATTGAAGATTATCTACAGTTATGGCATTTTTAAAGACAAGGAACAATTTGAGGATGAGTATTCACCTCTCTTCCAATGATCACATATCAAGCGTAACACAAAACACATCCATCCCTTTACAATAGTTTGACCTTGCCAATAGTTAGAAAATTGCATTGTAGAATCAGTGTTGTACTTTATAAGATGTAAAAAAGAGAATTAAATCTGTAAGTAATATAATAGTCTTTAAAGGTCAGGAAGCCATTAGATTATACAGGCATTACCTTTCCATAATTCTACAATGCTGTTCCAGATATAGCTTATTAGAATAGAGAAAGGTTAAAATAATTAAAGAATGAGTGTTTTTCCCTGGACTGACTCCTTGGATCCCACTCCCCCTAGAGGAACACCTGACTCACTCTTGAGGAAGGGGAGAGAAAACTGGATCTGCCAAGAGTGGAGACTGAACTAAGCAATATTGGGTCAGTGGGACCATGGGACTGCCTGTTGCCTGCCCAGGGAGAGGATGGGGAGTTGTGGAGAAGAAAGAATGACCTGATGTGCTGGGAGGGGGAAGGGAACTTGAATAAGGATATACAAGGATAGAAAGTGTGACTTCTTTTTTAATAACAATAATAATAATAATAATATATTAAAAAAAAGAATGAGCATTTTTAAAGCTGGAAATAGAAGTCTATTTCAGAATTATGTATTAAGTAAAGTATATAATATATATTCTCTTATTCTCTTTTGTCTGTATCTGTTTTTCTACAATCTAACGTATAGGATGGGTTCTGTGTATAGGTGAACAAGAAATAGTTTTCTTTTACAAATTTAATAATTATTTCTACTCATTAGAAACAATATAGATTTCTCATTTCTCCACATACTTTTTTTCTATAATATAAAAGGCTTTCTTTAATATGCCAATTATATTTTTATTTTTTCCTCTGATTTAATTAGGATACATCTCTTTAGTTTGCGGTCCTTTATTTCTTTTAAATATAAATATATTTTTAGATATTTTTTTGTAATTCTTAAGGATTTTTAAGCCTGAACGTCTACTGCTAGTTAGGTTTTATATTGTAGAAGCTACAAAGGAAACTGTAACAATGAAGACAGGGTACTATTGGAAGCAAAGCTAACTGAGTAGCTTAGGTCATGAATTGCATTTCTTTCTTATAAAACAATTGATTATGCACCCATATTTAAAAGTGGTTACCATGTTCTGGTACTCAAGAAACATCCCATGACATACTCCTAAAAAGTTGTCTTGTCTAGTTATCAATAATAAAATGTTATCTGAAGAAGATAAAATAGGTAAGTACAGACATAATTTTTGAAAGAAAAATGGTAGATGCTTAGATGTTATAAAGAGAGATAAAGAGATAGATATAGGTAGATTGATAGACAAATGCAATGTAGTTACTATGTAGACAGGTTTGTATGTTTTTCTTCTTTAAAAGTCTATAGATTACAGACTTGTTCCCACTAGGATGCTATTGGGAAGGGATGGAGTGTTTAAAAAGCAGGACTTGGTGGGAGGTCTTTAGGCCAATGGGACCATGCTCCTTCCCTAAGGGAGCCATGAGATGGCTATCTCTTATAATGTCTTTGTTTTCTAATTCATGAGTTATGTGCTTTGCTCTGCTGGACATTGCACAATTATGTACTACATTTATCACAGTTCCAAAGTATAGACTTATCTTATACTGGAGCCTTCAGGATCATGAACCAAAATAAAGATTTCTTTCTACACAAGTTAATTTGTGGATATATGTTAAATATTTAATAAATCCTGGGATATCACAGAGACCACACAGTCAAATTGTAGGCAGACAGCTCAGGAAATCCCGGATCCTTAAATACAAGGACAAACAGCTGATTCAATCACACACACCTTTAATCCCAGCACAGGGAAAACTAGGAGTGGGATCAACATCCTTTATCCCATAACTTGGAGAAAGAACTTGTTCTGTTTCTGTGAGTTCAAAGCTACACATGTTTAATCATAATCTGGATGGGATAGGGAATGGCAGAATGAGAGGGAGAGCGAGGCTGAGGAAGTTACGAAACAGCGGGTGAGAATTCACTGTGGTGCTTCCTCTCTCTGCTATTTCAGCCTTCCCTGATAATTGGCTCTGAGTCTCATTCAAACTACTACATTAATTGCCTGAAGTCTTTTATTATAATGATGGGAAAGCTTTTCTATTATTTAAAATTCTCCTATTACTTACCCACTTTAATATTTATCTAGCTCATTTATGTATTATAAAATATTAATTAAAATTAATTAAATTCACTATAACTTAACCTTAATAGACTTGTAAAAATGTTTTTAAAATTAAAAAATAAGTTTTATAATGTTTCTTTTTATATTTGAAAGCCATGTTTTCCTCTTTATTTATCAAGCTGGTCTACCAATTTTTTTTCCAAGAGAATTTAACCAGCACATGTTCTTCCTGTGAATCTTTGTTATTACCTCAGCACATATATCTTTAAACCTTATTCCATAGCCACAGCCCCAGAGCAACAGTTTATTTCTATTTTAACTAACAATAAAACAATGACTAAGAAAAGAGGAAACTCACTCCCCCACTGACAACAAGCTTCTGTTTTAAGCTTGCTTTGTTCTTTTAGCCTGTTCTATAATTCCATAAAAATGATATACATGTTATTTTGACTGTATTCGGGCAATGTGATAATGGTAAAAAGGAGCTCATGTAGGGTTTTATAGTAGTGTTTTGGATTTTACTATTTTTTTCTATCAGTAAATGTATTCACGGTCTATGCAGAAAATATCTAAACTCACACTATAAAAAAGATACCCATTTGTGATCCATTTTACTCCCTGCCTCAAAGCCAGTATGAAAACTTTAATTTCCTTTGCAAGCTTTCTAAAGAACTTTGTCTAATCTTTAGAAACAAGAGCTTTATCCAGAGATAGTGTTTTACCAGTACAGACACACTTAAACATTCATTGGGCTTTCAAATGGCACAACATCCTGCACAGGCCGTTCTGTCATGCTGATTCAGAAAAATTATATTGACCTCTCTAAACAGATCACAGTGAAAATGCCAGACAAGTCTATGACTCTTTCTTCTTCATTTGAACACTTTTGCTAATTTACTGACATTTGTAGAGTCATACAGAAACATACTGTCTAGTTCTAAACAGCTATCAAAAAAAGAAACTAAACTCAATAAAAGAATAGTACATGTAGGCAATTACAGCACTCAGCCTGTTATTTATCATATGTAATGACAAAATAAACTCAGTGTTTCTAGCATAAGGGCATTTCTCCTTCTCATAAATAACTATGAATAAGCTACGAATATGAAATATTAACTTATAATTTTGAACCATAATTACTTATAGTATGCCATTTCCCTTTTAAATAGAGATTGTTTTTATATTTGTCAGTTTATATCTTTGGGACACCCACATTTATTATCTATTCACTTAGCAAATATTTATTAATTACTTTGTGTGCTCGACAATATTTTTGTAATTAGTAAACAGCCTTCTGTTAAATTTTATATATTTATAAACATGATTTTAATAAGGAAAGATAGCCAATAGACAGTAAACCTACCAAAAATGTAAACTAATAAGATATAAATTGTAACAAGCAAATAAAATAGAATAAGAGAGATCAGGAAAATGTGGGGAAAATGGCTCACGCATTAAACAGGGTTAGTTAGGGAGTGTCTAGGCAAAAAAAGCTATTAGAATGATGGACTCATAAAGGGAAAACAGTGAGAGAAAGGTCAGACAATTCCCAGAGACTGACTACTTGATGCTCAGAAACGTGGGAGAAATTTGATTTTATTTTCAGAGAACTGGACTTTCTGTAATGTTGTCAAATATTGTAAATAAAAATGAAGGCCAACTGTTACACATTAATTTAGAAGAATAACTGATAATTTTAGTGTATCACCTAGGAAATATTTTTATATTTTGTACTATTATTTGAGTAATTGTAGTATAATGATTTTCCATTTAATATTATCATAAACTTAAATTTCAATATATAATATTTACCTAAAATTCAGATTTAGTTGAGTGTACTGATATGCAATGTCTTAGTGTAGACATCTGGTAAAGAAGGCTTTCTGTAGAGATAATAGTAAATGCCAAAAAAAGAAAAAAAAGGAACAGACTTTCAGAAATACAATCATGAAATGATACATGAAAAATAAAATTGGTTTACAAATGTTTACAAAAATTCAAATGAGCTAATGGGAGAATGTTGTAAGAGGTGAATCACAGGATGAGAAGAAATCTCAAGCTGATTTGAAGACATTGCTGCTATGATTTTATTATGCCACATTCCTCATTGTATATCTAAACTTGACTTGTAGTTCACTATGTAGCCCATGCTGGCTTCAAGGTCATGATAGCCTTCTATTTCAGTATCTAGCATGTTACTTACTGTTACATGTATGAGCACCTATATTCAAAATATGTAGCTGTGTGCATGTGTATATGTATTTTCATACACACATATAATATTTATGTATATGTACATATATACATTCTTCTATTTTGTGTGACAGAATAGAGTTGACCTAAACCATTGACTACCAAACCCATTGTGTGTAATTTAAATTTCATTGGTATCTATAGTACCTTGTGAATATATTAGCTGTCACTTCCCTCCCAAAAAGCTGAACTGTGCTTTCTATAATTTGACAGAGTTATTTTCTACTGATCTCGACCATATGAGTTACAGCTCCAAATTCATGGTGTCTCCATGGTTACAGGAGGACAGCCTGCCACTTTGTGCTCAGAAGAGCTGGAATTGTTTTCACCTGAGATTGAATAGCACCCAGCAGCATTTGCAAGATGACAAATTCAATAGTGAGTGACACATTTTTATTCAACTATAAACAGGATGTGTATAAATCACATTAAGGCAGAGATGAAAAACATTAACACAGGCACTTATTATTTCAGATCACGATGACACCTTGTTCAAGAACATGAACCCAAGAGGTCACCTGTGCAATTTTGAATTCTGAGAACACAACTCGGAGTGAAATCTCTTCTTAGAATTTTTAAGGAGCAAAAATATCCACTAACTGATGGGGCACAGAATGGATTTTTCTAGCATAATATCTGCTTAAACATGTAAAGCATACATATTTCCCATTTGGATTCCCTATTTTTTTAGTGTCATTATATTTGGATTCTCTATTTTTTAATGTATCCATAAATTCTAAGTATTAAATCCTCTCTATATTTACTTTAAGTACATAGTCTTTTGTTCTCAGGAGTTGTCTTATCAAAAATCACACTAATTCAGAATTTTCTCTCTTTTATTTGAAGAGACTATACTAAAATTATTTTGATTATTTCAGGATGCTTACAAGTTTGAAACCCTTCACATTTGAGGAGTGGTTGTGTCTCAATGCTTAGCCTAGAGATGTACACTACTATTTGTAGATTGACCTTCTGGATGGAGCAAGCCAGTGCATAGTGTAAGATTGACAATAAAAAGTGTCCATGCATATGTAAAAAAAAGAAAAGAGCAGAAAATGAGTCCAACATAAATAAATCATGGGAGCACAAGAATGAATGTAAAGGCAAAATAGTACTAAAATAAGAATTGGCTCCCATATGATAGCTTTAACAATACAGTACTCAGAGATATAAGACATATTCAAGCTGAAAATCTAATAGCAGCTAAAGAAACTGTCATGAGCACATCATCTAATAAAACAGGAAAACACATATGATTTTCCATACTATCATTTACAATAAATTGATAAACTAAATTGATTTAGTTGTCTACAGCTGGCCAAATAATCCTGTTTCCCTTGAATAATTTTTACTGGCAACAAAATCTTGCTTTCCAAATTAATTACTAATTTTAAATTTTATATAACACATTATTGCATGTCATTAAGTAGGACAGCCCCTACCAAAACAAAAATCATAGAGTCCTGATATGGATGAAAGATTTTTAGGTATAAAGGAGCTCAGTTGGAGAGCTTTTGGAAGCTTACAGAGCCAAACAACAATGTGGTTATCCTTAGATAGACCTGTAAGACAGAGTACAAGACAGGGACAGATAGACTGAAAAGGTAAAGAGTGAGAAGGGAGGAGGAAGAGGAGAAGGAGGGAGGGAGAGAGGGAGGGAGGGAGAAGAGAGGGACTGAGAGAGGGGAGAGTGAGGGAGGGTGGGGCTGACAGGATAGGCAATAGTTTAAATTGGCTTTACCAAGTAATGGAACCAAGAAAAGCAGATGTCCTGGGGATCCTCATCAGTGCAGTCATTGACAGATACTTAAAGCATGTACTGTATGTATTGTCACATGTCAGATGAGTGTGGGGACATTATCATCAGTATTAGATGTCCTTTCTATAGGTATATGGATAAAAGTGTCTTTGGTGATAAAATATTTTTTACCATGATTTTCTGCTTTCTTTCAATAAGACCATGTGCCCAGATGCTGTCAACTTACTATGATAAGCTTATTTGTAGTATAATTTCTATTCATAAATTAAGCAAAAAATGTATTGACCTGTGCTTGCTTACCAATAAATATGACCAAGTGGTGTTGTATATATGCATAAAAAGTTGCAAAGTCATTCTGCCTTTGTGTTTGAATTCAGTGGAGTCAGCTGCTCTTTTGTAAAGTAGAATCGCCCAGGGAAAGGCACAGAGAAGAAGCTGCTATTCCACACTGCACTGAGTAACTTCAAGCAGAAGACAGCCTGATCAATATAGAAACCAAAGTATTTTCAACCACTTCAAATTTATAATAAAGACAATTATAAACCATTATAAAATAGAATTAATTTAAAGCTCATTTAACATTTAAATTTAATAAATATTACATATCATAACTATATGCAAGAGAAAAATTCACATGGTCTCATCAATAGATGAATAAAACACATTTGTCAAAATGAAATATCAATGAATTATTAATAGAATATAGCAAAGAGAAAAATTACAATATGACAAAAAATTTATATTTACAAAACTAAAGCTTAATCAAGTTCTTAGGAAATCCAAACTTTTCTGAAACCACTACACCAAAAGAAAATTATGCACTCTCTTTGTCATCCTTCAAACTTGTGAAAGAAACCTTCCCTAACTTAATGAGATACAGAATTGAAACCTGAAGTTTAAGAAGGAAGAAATATGAGGTTCTTGATGGAGAACAAGATTACGATTTTGGTAACTGAGTGTCAACAACAGCAAATCTTTCTTAAAATAACAGAAAATTCTCATAATAAGGGGTTAAATTAGAGACTAAAGTGAGAATGTTAATTGCTTTTCTACATATGAGCGATGAACAAATAAAATTTGAAACTAAAAACAACAGTAGGCCCAAGGAAGGATGGATGAAGTCAATCTTATATTCTAAATTATACTAAAAAAAAAAAAAATAAAGTGGCATACTATTACAGTTATTAACCCGCTGTGAGATATATATTAAGTAATATTTATTATCCAAATATCACTTACAGAGAAGGGTTTGTTCAAAGGGAGAAAATAGAAGGGGAAGCAGTGTGCCAGAGAGTTTTCCAACCACCCGATCCGCAGCCGATCCAGGAACTCCATCAGAGCCCGGCTTCCTCTTCTGCCTCTTTCATCTGGGGGCTTTACTTCTGATGCTCTTTCCAGTTGACCACGTCCTGCTTGGCTCCAGCACTGTGATGCAATCAGTTCACATGAGTAGCTTCTGATTTCCTGCTACATCTCCCCCTTTTGTCTAAATAGGAAGGTCCTAAACTAAATATAAAACTACATACTATAGGGATCATCATAAGGCAGTGTCTGGGGAAGAGAAAGGTACTAACATAAGTGAGGTCAAACTACCACTAACAAACAACAAATACAAGGTGCAATTTAATGTCTAAAATGTTGATATGAGGAAATGCACAGGGATTGCTTCAAGGCTGTTTATCTCGAACAATAAAGTTCTAACACTTGAGTGTCCTTGCTGAGATGTGAAGTAATAACAACCTCAACTATCAAATCTTCAACACCATCAAAACCTGAGAAGGAAAATATATACCTGAAGTTGGAAGCATGATAAAGTAACTTCCAAAATTTAGGAGAAGACAACAGTTAACTATCTGAACAGTCATCCACCAATTCTCTGTACAATGGAAGCATCCATCCTTGTGACTACTGGCCTATGATATCTGACAAGTCTCCATAGAAGCAGGGTATTTTTTGGTAGGACCATCTTATCCTGTCTAGACAGGCTTTGGCAGTTTCTATCCTTCATCCTGCGCATCCACATCAGACAGAGAGCACGCTGACAGCAGTCAGGGCAAGTGCCGTCCTTTGCCCTTCAGGCCATTATTCGTCAAACAAGACAATCTCTCTGCAAGATGTCTGTGATGCTCAATACCACCTTGAGAAAGGAATGGTGATGCCAGGAGTTGTCATGTCTCTCAAGGCCAAATTCGAGATAACAAAAACTTGAATGCCATATTCTCTTGGTCTATGAAGTAGTTGAAGACGCCTATCTATCTGATATATCCTAACATGTTTCCAAAACGCCTGAGTACCCTGACTATTAGGTGGTAAATCTGAGTAACCATAATCTGCAATCCCAATCAACCAAGAAAGTGAAGCTAACATTGTAAAAATAGGCATTCCAAAATGAGTATACAGCTCCTCCATAATAATTTCAAGTATAACAATCTTATGAATATTGACCAAAATACACATTTTGTATCAAATGACAACAATATCCTAACTATATATCATTATATATATATGTATATATATATATATACCTAGAGTTATATAAAACAACCTGTGTATATATTACAACAAATGTTATGACTAGCATAAATAATTAGAGGTAGAAATTGCATTATGGAAATGGCAATGTACTTAATACACATCAATGTGCAAAATATTTTCAACAGAGGTAGACATGTGCAAATTAAGGCAATTATATATTCAGCTTTGTATCAAAGTATATATTATCCCAATCAAACATATAGATTGATTTTCTCATTTGTATCAATATACAAACATCTGTACCATGTCAATTCATTTTTCATTTATCCTTTGGTTAATAGTTGTTTGCAAGTATAATGATCTCCTATCTATTCCTTTTTCCTTCTTTCTCTCTCTCTTTTTTTAATTTTCTACATCTATAATGTCATTCTATCCTCTACGCAAGATTAACTTATAACCATCATATCAAAATGATAATTGACCATAACTTTCCCTAGAATGACCAACTTATTGGGAAAGGGACATAGTTCTTTCATTAAATTGCTTTATGCTGGCCTGTGGGCAATGGTATCTCTGTGGGGTCCTGTAAACTAAACAATGGTTAAGTCCTAATGAAGTAGCTGTAAACACATATATAACCATTCCATAAGTGTATATAACCATTCTCATCGTACTGAGTGAGTTCATCTGAAATTCTTGTTAAAGATATGATATGAAACTATCTTACAACTGTCCTGTTTAGTCTATACCTCAAAAGTGATCACTGAGTGACATACAGCAGGTTCCTTCTTTCTCTGTCTCAAGTGTCTTTCTTTTTCTTTGTTTTTTTTTTTTTTCCAGTAGGGGCCCCATCTTCCTTCTGGATGCCTTGGAGAGTGCTGGTAGGAGAAATTGTTTTTTTATAGTGGGGAGTTGAATGAATATTATTAACTGAAGATATTGAACCATCAGAAAAAATTGTGTGCAGACAAGATTTTTAGATTAAGAGAGTAAGAAATATAGAAAGAAGTAAGATTTAAGATTTAAAATAAAAGTGAGATAATATTGGTCCTTACATATTTCATCTATTTTCTGTCTCACCTCAGGTGGCTTTTCTGATGTGAGACAGAGGAAGAAAACCACTTGCTCCACCTCCAAACCAGCCTTTTTTGTTACCAAACCAGGACTTCCTTTATATATATATATATATATATATATATATATATATGTATATATATATATATATACATATATATATATATATATAAAATCATTAGATATAGATTACAGTTGTGAGAATAGAGAAATAACCCTTAGTGCCTGTCAGTTTCAGGTGTCCTTGTAATCCCCTGTAGTCCTTTTAACGTTTCAAAAGTCTGAGCATTCAGCATCCTTTTAGTTTTGTGAAGAGGGTTGTATCCATTCTTCTGTAAAAACAAAATTAAGACCCTGCTCCACCTTAGTTAAGTGAATGTTCCTTACTACATATCCAATTGTCTTATCTGCAGACGAGCCATTACTCCTTCTCCTCAGGAGGGTTCTCCTTTTCGAATTGGTTCTTTATCAATCTTGTTTGTACCCATATTTTCTCTTTTCCTGTGGAAACAAAAGCAAAACCCCTACCCCAACGAAGCACATGCCCTGCCTTCCATTCTGAAGTTAGTATATCCTTGAAATAAACATGTTCATTCAACTCAGAAGTTCTTTCTATTACCCATTGTTTCTCTGCAGCTGAAGTTCCTTTCTCATCAGCATTAAGAAAGTTTAATGTCAACAAGGCACTATGTAATCTCTCCCTAGGTTTTGTCATACCACCTTTCTGTTTATGAAGCATCTCTTTCAAGGTGCAATGAGATCTTTCCACAACTGCTTGTCCAGTGGGATTGTGTGGTATCCCAGTAAGGTGCTTTATCTCATAATATCCAAAAATCTGCTTCATTTTCTGGGAAACATATGCTGCAGCATTGTAAGTCTTTATTTGATCAGGAATTTCCAATATGGCCATGGCTTCCAGAAGATGAGTGAGTACTGCATTAGCATTTTCAGAACTCAGGGCAGTAGCCCACTGCATTCCTGAGTAGGTGTCAATGGTATAATGAACATATTTCATCTTACCAAATTCTGGGAAGTGAAACACATCCATCTGCCAAATCTCATTGCTCCTTGTACCCTTAGGATTACTACCAGCAGGTAAGGATGGTTGATTGTAAAGGGAACACTTGTCACACTTTCACAAAATTTCCTTGGCTTGATGTCAAGTGATGGAAAAACTCTTCTTTAATCTCTTGATATAGACATGATGCTTCTTGAGAAACTCTGAGGCTTCTAACACATTCCCTATCAATAACTGATCAATTTCATCATTACCCTGTGCTAAAGGGTCAGGAAGGCCTGAATGAGCCCTGATATGTGTTATATACATAGGATATATTCTATTTCTGATGATATCCTGTAGCTGTACAAACAAAAGGGTTAATTCTGTATCATCAGGAATAAAGTCAGCAGTTTCAATATGAAATACAACTCCTTCTGTATAATGAGAGTCAGTTATCAGGTTAAGAGGTCCAGTAAAATCAAATAACACCATAATAATGGCATACAGTTCTGCCTTCTGAACAGATTCATAAGGACTCTGTGTCACCTTATTGAAGTTTTCTGATTTATAACCAGCCTTTCCTGTTTTATTTGCATCAGTAAAAAATGTAGGAGCTCCAGAAATAGGTTTATCCTGTACCACATGGGGGAAAATCCAATTATTTTTCTTTATAAACTAAATCATTTTGCTTCAGGGATATTTATTATTAATCTGCCCCAGAAAACCACTGCAAGCCTTTTGCCAAGGTTCATTGTCTGCCCATAATCGAACAATTTCCTCATTGCTCAAAGGTACAACAATTTCTGCCGTATCCTTTCCAGTCAATTGTCGAAGCCTAAATTTTCCTTTGAAGATCAGATCTGAAATCTTTTCAATGTATGTTTTCAGTTTTTTATTTGGTCTATGTGGCAGAAACATCCATTCTAATATAATATTTTCTCTTTGCATTATGACTCCTGTAGGGGAATATTCAGAAGGCAAAATAACCAGGATGCAGTCAAGGTCTGGGTCTATACAGTTAACATGTGCTTCTTGTAATCTCTTTTCCACCAATGCTAATTCTTTCTCAGCTTCAGCAGAGAATTCCCTGGGACTGTTCAGATCCTTATCTCCATCTAAAGTTTTGAACAAATGAACCAGTTTATAGTTTTTAATACCGATAACTGGGCGTATGTGGGCGATATCTCCTAATAGTTTCTGAAAATCATTAAGTGTCGTTAATCTGTCCCTCTTAAGTAGTACCTTCTGAGGTCTAATTGTTTGCAAACCTATTTTATATCCCAAATAATTGATAGATTCCCCTCTTTGTATCTTTTCAGGGGCAATGTGAAGTCCCCAATCAGGCAACACCTTCTTCACTTCTTCAAACAGTCTTTCTAAGGTGTTTATGTCTGGGTCCGCTAACAATATATCATCCATATAATGGTAAATGATAGATTGTGGGAATTGTTTGTGTATCACTTCTAATGGT
>PVIH01003660.1:40922-155895 GCA_004025045.1 Sigmodon hispidus
AAAAAAAAAAAAAAAAAAAAAAAAAAAAAAAAAAAAAAAAAAAAAAAAAAAAAGTCCTTCAGATCAATAACTACAATAGGCCATCCTTTAGGTAGCCAAAGAAGGTAAAGGTATACCAGACTGTAAGGTGCCCATGGGCTGAATCACCTTATTAATTGCTCTTAAATCTGTCACCATTCTCTCTTTCTCAGATTTCTTCTTGATCACAAATACAGGGGAATTCCATGGGCTGGTTGATTCTTCAATATGCTGAGCTTGTAACTGCTCCTGTACCAGTTGTTCTAGGGCTAGCAATTTCTCCTCTGTCAAAGGCCATTGTTGGACCCAAATAGGTCTGTCTGTCAACCATTCCAAAGGCAGGGCTGTTAGTGTCTTTCGGGTGCCTGCAGCTTTGAGACTGCATTGTTTTACATAGCCTCTTGAGGTATTGCTTTCAAGGCCATGATTGGGTCTTTGGTTGATATTTAAGCCTGGAAGGATCTTAATTTGAGTGTTCCATTGTTGTAGTAGGTCACGACCCCATAAGTTCACTGCTATGTTGGTCATGTATCACTTCAATCTTCCTCTCTGTCCTTCTGGTCCTATGCATTTGAGCCATCTCACACTCTGTTTTACCTGAGACAATGTCCCAATACCTAAAAATTGAACGTCTACCTCCTTCAGAGGCCACCTGGGGTGTCACGCCTGTGGAGTTATGATTGAAACATCAGCTCCTGTGTCTACTAAGCCTTGCATCAAAATATTGTCTATCCTTATTGTCAACTTTGGTCTTTGCTCATTTATGGAGGTCTGCCAAAATATGCATTTTATTGGTTTACTGGATACCATCAACTTCTCTTGTAAAGGCAATCTATTGTCTATGGCTACATGGTCTACTGTTTCAGGCTTGGGATTTGTTATTCGTCCTGAGGAAACTGCTCTTCCACTGTGACTGGATATGACTGAACCTTATTTTTCTTGAAGGTCTGACTCTTGGGGGTTTTCCCTGGGGAAGCCCCGAGTTACGTTTCCCGATGTTAAAAGCTTGTCATCTATGTCTCTTACAGATCTACACTCATTTGTCCAATGTCTGCCTTTGTTACATCTCCTACATAGTCCAGGAGGTAGTGGCCTTCTGTTTAAGTCACTCCTGGGAATGGGAGAATTCCCATATATGCCTTGCCTACAATTCCTCTTTATATGGCCTGGCTTACCACAACTGAAACAAATAATGCTTTGATTTCTCACCTTAACATTAGCAAAGGCTTGTCCTACCCAATTCTCTTCATCAGAGTATAGATATTCAACATTAATTGCAATTTAGATCCATTCTTCTATGGGTGCACCTTTGATCTTTAATTGCATGATCAATTTCTTACATGTCATATTAGCGTTATCGAAGGCCAAAGAGAGTACCAATTGTTTCTGAACTTCTGAATCTGACTCTGCTCTATTTACAGCCTGAGTCAGCCTCTGTAAAAAGTCTGTATAAGACTCATTCAGACCTTGTTTAATCTGAGTATATGACTCAATTCTCTGTCCTGGGTCTAAAACCCTTTCCCAAGCATTTAAGGCAGCAGTACAGCACAGCAACAGAGCATGGTCCTCATAAGTAGGCTGAATTGATACATCAGCAAACTGGCCTTCCCCAAGGATTTGGTCCTTGGAGATGGTAACATTCCCAGTTTGATCTTGAGATTCCAAGGCTTTAGCCTCTTCCCTAAACCAATTCCTCCACTACAAGCTTTGACTATCATTCAACACTGTGGTTGCCAAATTCTTCCAGTCATCAGGAATTACCCAACACTGTGCTGACCATGAATTTATGTATTGCTTCACAAAAGATGATTGTACGCCATATGTCACTATGGCTTCCTTGATTGTTTTTGATCCTTCATGTGGATAGGTTCATAAGTATATCCCATGTTGTCTGAAGCCCTTCCATGTGATTGTGATTTTTTTGGTCTCTGCCACAACTGGGAATAGAGTTGGAGTAGTAGGGGGTAGTCCCCTCATTGTAACCACTCTAGGTGGGGCACCTTCCCTACTGCAGCATCTTTTAAGAGGGGGCTCTGGGTTGTCTTGAGCAGATGTTGCCTCAAAATCCTTTTCTAAAATCTCCATACGACCCTCATGATCTTGTAACCTAGCAGTAATGGTCTTTTCCAGTGTTTTAAAGTCCTCTATAAATGATCTCTCCAAAAATTGTATAGAGTGGAAAATTCTCTCATTCCCCACTTCTACACGTTGGTAGACCTCTCCTCTATGGAGGCAATGAGCTTCTTAATTATCTCAATATGTTCATCCATGTCACACATCTTAGCCTCATACCCCCTATGGGGAATGTGTTCATCTCTATGCTGGGATCCTTTAAAATAGGTAGGTATAAAGTATATACCTACCTATTTTAAAGGATAAAATATCCTTTTTATCACACAAAAAAAAGCAAAACAACTCCTGGGTTGAGATAGCCTCCAAATGCATAATTCTGAAAATAATCCTCTATCACCATTGTGAAAAAATGGGTAAAATTCTGAACATTTATTTGGTCAGACATTTTGAAAGAAAGAAAAAAAAATTACCTTACTCAAATGTAATGAGGCCAGCAAGTGTCACAATTGCAATTAGCAGCGGCAGTAAAGGTGCCCGAAGGGATTCCTCATGCAGCCTTAGTTTCCTAGTGCAGATCCACACGTGGCTGGGAGCATGACCCGAATCCAAAATAGCTGCTCACTCCGAGGCTGAGGAACCCAGCCGGGTTCCATGGTGTCAGCACCATCGGGCCACCAATTATTGCGGTACTAACCCACCATGAAATATATGCTAAATAAGGATTTTTATTTAAAAGTTACTTACATAACAGGGATTTTTCCAGTGTAGGAGGAGAAAAGGTAGGAGAAGGGTGGAGAAGTGGAGAGCAGGAGTGATCCCAACAGCAGAGAGGAGAAATGATCCGTGGAGAGTAGGAGCGATCTGTGGAGAGCAGGAACTATCTGTGGAGAGCAGGAGCAGTCCTTGGAGAGCAGGAACAATCCATGCCTCAGAGAGCAGGAGCAGTCCCAGCCAGACGGTCCTTCCTACCCCACACCACTCGTCCAGCAACACACATCTGCTTCTCTCTTCTGGTGCATCCTTCTTTCGTTGTTTCCCCCGAGTCGACCATGCTCTACCTGGCTCAGCACTCTGGCACCATTTATCTGTGTAGCTTCAGATTTCTCACTACATATTAATACTAATATTACCACTGGAAAAATCATAGTAATTTGTGCTATTACCATAAATGCCTAGGATCAGAAAAAAGAATTAAGTCTTTAAGGACACTTTTATTTAGAGAGTTGACAGTCTGAAAAGATAAAGGATTAACACTGCCAACACCTCTCATCTCTCATTCTTATCCAACAACATGCTTAATAGAGAGTGGGAAGAATTGCATTCAATCATGAAATATTTCACTCATGAAATTTGAAATTTGCAGGTAAACTGATAGATCTAGAAAAAAATTAAGTATGGTAACCCAGACTCCAAATTGATGTGAGATGTCTTTCTGTAATTAGTGAATACATTTGGTTAATAAAGTGGCTGTATTAAGCAACACAGCTTAAAGACAAGCAGAAAATATAAGCATAGATAAAGTGGAAGGAAAGCAGAGTTGCACAGAGATGCTACAAGTTGAACCCAAAGAGGCAAGATGTGGAAGTACCTGTAAGCCACTAGCTACATGACAATACATAGATTAATGAAAAAGGTTTGAGTTAAATTGAAAGAGCTAGCAAGTAATGAGCCTGAACCATAACCCAAACACTTTATAATTAATATAAACTTTTGTATGATTATTTGAATCTAAGCAACTGCAGGCTGGTCCAGACATGGGTGTTAGGCCAGGCCAGAAACTTCAGGCTATACAAATTACGAATATTGTATTTTTTCCTCTAGGTGGATGTTAATTTTTATGTTTTCCATTAGTGTGTTACTGTGGAGAGCTGCGTTGTACCATGCCCTAAAGGTGGCGCTGGTTTCCACCTTCTACCTTCTGACAGTGAGTGCTCTTGGGAGTAAACAACTCCTTATTGGCTGTAGGTGAGGATGGTGGCTTGCTTCCACATCCTAGGACCTATGGGGGATGTCCACGTAGCTTACCGGGATTGGAGGCCCAGAGGGTATTTAGCCATGAGTGGACTTCTCCCCGGGGTCGTTTGTCATTGGTCATCCATCTGAGAGTGAGAGTGAGAGTGAGTGAGTGAAAGACAAGAAGATATCTGAAAGGCCCGAATAAACTGCAGAGAGAAGGATCCAGTGTTGCGTCTTTCTTGCTGGCGAGGTTGCACATGACATGTTACTACCCAAATAAATACATAGATTAAAATACCAAGTTGGAGGGGATGATCTCTCAAGAAAGGGAAATAGAATGCAGTATTATAAAGTTACAAAGAGAAAACTAAGTTAGGAGAATTAAACTGAAAGAGGATGGAAGAGAAGAATAAATGAGAGAATATATGAAGAAAAAAACATATGAAAAAGTGTCCTGTTCATGCTTTCTAAAATTATATATATTTATATATATATATAAATTATAACACATATAAGTTACATGTATGCTGAACAGAATCACCATATAACAGACAAGATATTGTCCAATCTATGTATCTTATGTCACCAATTATCCCTTCAGTGTTCAGTGTCAGACAAAGGTGACAACTTGTTGTATAATTGGCCAAAAGGATCTCAGAGAATGCCTCAGACATCATCAGCTCTTAGAAAGCTTCTTTGTTACCTGCCACAATTGATGGAAAGACCCTATCTCAAAAGAAAATAATTATGACATCAAAGTTGGAGAAGTTGAATTGGTTGAATTATCTATTTCTTCCTTATGATCAATGTTCATACTGCTGGCAGGTACTATTCACAGTGCTAAAAGAGAAAAGTAATTGATAAGATGTATTTAATTAAAATTTAAAGTGTTTGGTTTATAAAATTGTTGTGGAATATTATTTTAACCATGGAACCATGTGTTGCATTTGTTTAAGTGTAACATTTAGCTTAAATATGTAAAAAAATTGTTAGATTTGTTCATGTTTAACTATGTAAAGATGTGTTGCTTTGTTTGCCTAAGGTATCTGAGTAGTCTAATAAAATGTTGAACAGTCAATAGCTAGGCAGTAGAAGGATAGGTGGGGTTGACAGGCAGAGAGAATAAGTAGGAGGAGGCATCTAGTCTCCAGAGAAATAGAGAATGAGGAAGAAAGACAGGAAGATGCCAGGGGCCAGACAGCCAGAAAGCATATTAAAATGTAAATGTGTGGAATGAGTTAAGGCTCAAATTCTTTATTAGCAAGTACTGTGTAGTTAGCAGAGATTCTAAAGAGTCTTGTTTCTTTCATATGCATGATTTTCTTTCTCTGAGAAGTTACTCCTTTGACTTTGATCATCTAATATCCTGGGTTTCTAGAGTCTGGACCATGGAGCATCTCAGAATCTCCAGTTTGCCTAATACACAATCTTCTACAGGCCATTTCAGCTTATTAACCATGTGGCCCTATTCCCCTAAAAAATAATCTCTTTTAATACATTTATAATTTTTCTTCTACATATCTATCTAAATGTCTCACTACTTTTATATCTATGACAAACATACAAGTGGATACATTATCATACACCAACATAATAGAGTATTATTTAGCATTAAATAAAATGGCCTACCAAGGATTTAAAAGCCATGAAAGAAACATCAGATGAATGTAACTACATAGAAGAAACCATTCTGAAAAGGTTGGTTTCAATTGTATAACATTTAGAAAAAGAACAAAAGCATACACACAGTAAAGGTTTGTATCTATCTGCTCTTGAAATAAGGGTAGATATTGGTGAAAGATAGATGATGTGTTATAGTGCATTAATGACCTGTATAATTCATGATAAATTTGGTAAAACCAATAGAAATCCCAAACAATAATCTGTATTATAAGTTGTTATCACTAAGAGACCATGACTTTGAACTCTTTTAAATGCTGTGGGAAATAAGTGACTGTGGTCTACTAGTTTTAGTTGACTAATTGAAGCAAATACTAAAACTGTGGTAAGGAAACTGAGTACTAAGAAGTCCTTGCAAATGTAGATGTAGAAGGCAAATTGTAAACACTAATCTCCTTTTGCTTAATGTTTGTATGACTTTAAAACTGCTCTAAAAATTTAATTTATTCTTAACAATATGCAAATACCTCTTGAATATACCAAACTTTGTACAACCAAAATTGCCATCCTTGGGTACTCATATGAAAAATGTCTGTAATAATGTTTAACAGTAATAATTTGATTCACTTGGTTTTTGAGATTAAAGTATAATTCCATCATTTCCCTTTCCTATTCCTACTTCTTACATATCTCCATTTTTTTAAATCTTTTTCACACAGTTGGCTTTCTATATTACTAACTGTTGTTACAGTCTTGTATTTACATACAGGTATATGTATATTAAATAAAAATATAAAGATATTTTTTATTAAGTATAACTACCTCATTCTGTATAATGTTACTTCATGCTATCTGCATGTATATTTTCATAGTAATAGTAAAAGAATGCTATTTTTTCTCTTCCAGTATCTTTAGTTGCCTGTAGTTGTTTGTGTAGGGATGAGGACTGTCAAAAACTATACCCATAAACTCTCACCAGCATAACAGCCAAAATGAGAGATGAATGAGAACAATAGACATGCTAACATAGATATTGAAAGGACTTTAACATCTCAGTTATACAAAATAAACTATTTTAACTCACATTTTAGAACACATGTTGATAGAGAAGAACTTAGGAAAAGTGTGAAAGTGGACGTTGTAAGAGTTAAATAAATGTAAGCATTTCAAGAGCTATAACTCAACCAATAATGGAGGGGGTGCCTAAACAGGACTTCCCCTATAATCAAATAAATAACCACTCTAAGTATCATCACAGAACCTACACCCAACAATGAATGGAGGTGGTGACAGAGACCCATGGCTGAGCACTAGGCTGAACTCCCCTTCCAGCTGGGGGTGGGGGGTGGGGGTGGAGGTGTAGAAGAATTTGTATGAGCAAGGGGATAGGGATTATGAGGAGGAGTCCCACAGAGATAGCTGACTGGAGCTCTGGGGAGCCCACCAAATCAAGAACAGCCACTTGGAAACCATAGGAAAAAGAGATAGTCCCTCCAAGGGTAGCCATTAACAAGAGCAGTATGTAAAGCCTCAAGGGACGGGATCAGACTGTGTTCCTGTAAATGGACTGGCACCTTTGAGCCCATTCCCTGCAGAGGAGTGCCTAACCCAGTCTTTACACTGGGATGAGGAAAGAGGATCTGCCAGGAGTGAATGTACCAGGCTGAGCTGACCCACCTTGGGACTAGAAATCCCCTTGGTGGGGAGGGGTTTGGGTGATGGGTAGGGGAGGCTGAAGGTAGACTGGGAGGGACTGGGAAGAGGGAAGGATGGGTGAGCAGGGGGATACGTGGAAAAAAGATTTTTTTAATAAATAAATTTTTAAAAGTGCCATAAGTATGATTATAGCAACCACTGAAATTACATTCTTCAAATAATTATTTTCCCCTCTTATTTTTAGAAATATGGTCATAGATTGTTTCTGAGGTGCATTGGAAATGATTTTAGTGGCTTCATTAATGCCATGGAGCACTATGCTTGTGCAAGCAAACTAGGAAACATTCTTTTTCTTATAAATGAAGTTTACAGTAGTATGTAAAAGTGTTCCAGAAAATTGAAAGTTTACAAGTAGGAAAGAGATATGACTACACATGCTTAGGCCTTAAGCATAGTTCACTGCTATTTTAACATACATACTTGAAATGTGTATATAAAAGACAGATTGGCAAGTTTTACAGCAAATTGTGCTATTTGTGCTGGGATTTCTGACTTTCTGTTGGTTAGCAATTTCCACCAGCCTACAGGGTCAGGCCATTCATTCTTTGTGCTTTCATGTCATCTTATACTTGGTAATCTTTTTATCCTGCCTCAAAGTAACTCCAGTGATTTATATACATACTATTGAACAAACTCTAATCATGGTGGCCTGAGATTCAAATCTTCCCCAAACTTCAATTTTCTCAAGAATAATAAAGAATCTTCACAGAGTGATATTTGGATTAACTATAATCTAGGTATGGTTCTGTACATATGTTTGGTTGAAGGGAATCCTTGACATTGGTGTTTAATGAACACTCTCTAGGGTTAATCTCTGGTTTCAGTTTTAATAGTCACCTGCTTCTTATCAACACATATCTTCTCTCACCTCATTACATTTCAATTTGTATAAAATAAAATTTTATTAATTCAATAGATAAATTCTATCACTACAAAATTGGCACTCTATATATCACATAGACATATTATTGATAGACTTTCAAAGAATGTCTTAAATTTGTTTATTCTCAAAGTAATATTTCTAATTTTATCTTGTTATTACTTATATGTATGAGAGTATTGACCCCATATCCATCTGTGTACCAAGCAGTTTTTGATGTCCCAAAATTGAACTAGAGTTAAAAAGTTTTAAGGCAACCTATAAGCACTCAAAATTGAATCCAGGTCCATTGAAAGAGTACTAAGTACCTCTAACCACTAGTCAACTGTTCAACTCCTAAGTCTTACTAAGACTGATGAAACTGTGGATTTGGAGGCTTCTATAGAATACCTAATTTTAAATAAATAAATATACACATTTTCTTCTTTCCTTAAAGCAGGTAGTTAGAGAAAATATTCTACATAATTTTGGCAACTCTTACTGTTAGATTATTTTATGCATTCTAATCTATATTACAAATACTGCTCAGAAGTAATTTAATATTTCTGTGTTTTTATTCCACACAACACAGAAACACGTGGTGATTTGGAATAAAAAAAAATTAAGGAAAATTTTTTTCAATCATGGCTATCTGTTACATAGAAAGTTTTAAACAATGACAAATTCAAAATAGTAATTGTAAGTAGTACTTTGCATTGTAGGGATTAAAGTTTCCTTATAGGAATTCATGATTCCAGTTGTGTGGCATGAGAAGAGAAGATGAGCTCAGAAAGAAAGGATGTCACTTAACACTACTAGGATCATAACAGAGGAACCAAATGGAATCAAAGGTATTCAAGTTTCTTGATATGTTTATATCCATAAATTTACAATGAAAGTACAAAAGTTTATTATTGATGTTAGTTTCTATTAGAACACTATGTCAATATTCTAAAAGTTAATAAAGACATACAATTTTATACTATCTAGAGCACTTTTAGTTAGAGAAAAGAATGTTTCTATGTGGAAGTAATTTACAAAAAAGTTCAGAGAAATATGGACATGCTAACCTGTATTTTGTTACAATTTATAGTAGGTACTGGTGGATATAAGGGTGAATCTCAGATTCATGGCCCAATAAAATTATCTAAACAAAAAACAAACCCACTAATTTTGACATGAATAATTAATTAATCAGCCCAATCCAATATAGTCCCAAAGGAGTTTCTCCACAAAGAGTTTGGGAAGCATAAATTATACAACAAGATTTGAATTGAGAAACTTGTATGAAAAGATGTCTGTAGAAGTGCGTGATGATTCTAAGAAGATTTAATAAGACATCATTATTCTTAGCATGAAGCTTCCAGATACTTGCTGTGGACTTAGAGTATTTTAATTTGATTGAAATTATAGCTTTAAGTTTACAAACTTTTAATTTATGTAAATTCATCTCTTACATTATGAAATCTTTAAAGAAACTATTTTGTTTATTTCATATGTTCCATTTGACCTATTTCAGAATTCGAAAATATAGGTTTGTAAATACTTTCACTCCATGTATATCTACCAGGAGATGATTATTTTCATTACTTTGTTCCATAGGAGAATGTTGTAGCACTAGTTTGAGTTATATTAAATGAGACTCAGAGCCAAATATTAGGGGAAGGTGGAAATATCAGAGGGAAGAAGCACCACAATCAATTCTCACCAAATTGTCTTGCATATTCCACTCCAGGTCTCTTCTGCCTGTTGTTTCTGTTGGTAACTTCTGTTTCTTCTGGGTTTCTACAGCCCTTATATACCCTATCCTATCCAGATTAGGATTTAAGGAATGTAGCCTTGAACTCACAGAAACAGAAGAAGTTCTTTCTCTAGAGTTATATGATTAAGGGTTTTGGCCACCACTCCTGCTTTCTTGTGCTGGGATTAAAGGTATGTGTGATTGACTCAGCTATTTATCTTTATATTAAAGGATCAAGGATTTCCTGAGCTGTCTGCCTAGGATTTGACTGTGTGCTGCCTCAGATATTTCAGGATTAATTAAATATCTAACAATTACCACAAAAGAAAAAATTCAGGGTGGGAACATTTTATAGCACACATTTTTATGTACTTTCTGCCAATATCTATATAGATACATACTGTAGTGGCACCAAGCATATATTGACTATAACTGTGCAGTTTGAAGAGCTTAGACCAGGGCCTTGAGAGCCTGACTTGTAAATCAAATTTGTCAATTTCGCTGCAAACAACCTGTAATCTTTTTTCCCTACCGAAAGATTTCACTTACTTATCTGAAACATTTCACTTAAAGATATGAATGTATTTCAGATTAGAAGAGTGATAACATAATGGATACACAATTAGTAAAACAAAAAATATATAACTTCTTATAAGGTTTTATTTTAAAGTATCATTTTTGTGTGCTTCAAAATCTATAACTACTCATTAATATAAAGCTTCATTTATAGTGGAATGAAATTCAAACCTTTTGGTCCAGTCAGGAAAGCAGGTAGGCTAACTGCAGATATTCATACCATCATCAAATTCTTCAAAATCAGTCCCCCACTCTTATTCCCAGAACACCTGCTGCAATCTCTATTCTCTCCCAGGTGCCCATCTTCAGTGGATCAGACATGTTAGCTCCTAAATTTTCTCCGCTGAATCATTATTTTATTCTAGACCCCAACTCCAGCAGCTACTCCTTAGGAAACCATAGGCATCTCTAGCCAGAGAAATAGATAGGCTAACTGCAGATCATCTCTTCTGCCTCTGATCCTCTAAATAAAAGTCCCAGAGTCTCCAGACTTTCTGACAGACCACCTGCTTCAGCATATCATCACTCTCTACCCCATTTGCAGGGAAATAAGCAGATCCTGGTGGAACACTCTGCTTTTCTTCTTCCTGAAGGCATTTTACACCCCTACACTGACCATTCACATTTCTGTGTATCAGCCCAAAGTATCTAGAAATACATTTTATCTGAAACTCCAATTAATCCTTTCAGCATCCCAGAATTTCTTACCAGACAGCTACCACAGTCTCCTAAGAAACAAAGAGCAACATAAGCCAAGAAACAACACATCTATCCACAAATACAAGACTAGATTTAGAATTAGGCATTAAAAATTACAATTTTCCCAAACTTAAATGCCTAGATGCAGTATAAAAATATAACAAGTAACAGACACAACAATATGTTTTTACTAAAACTCAGCAACACTACCACATCAGGCTGTGAGTATTGGAACATAGATGAGGCACATGAAAAACATGTCTTTATGCATTGATATTGAAACCAAACACCTTGAGTAATATGATAGATATTCTTATTTTATTATTATTATTATTATTATTATTAAGAATAAAGTCACATTTTTTATCTGTGCATATCCTTGTTCAAGCTCCTTTCCACCTCCCACACACTCCAGTCACACTCTCTTCTCCACATCTCCAAATCTCCTCCCCAGAAAGGGCAGGAGGTCCCAAGGTCCCAATATGGTTTAGTTCAGCATGCACTCCTGGCAGAACCAGTTTCCTCACCCCAACATCAAGACTGATTGAGGTGTTCTTTTAGAAGTTGTGGTATCCAAGGTGCCAGTACAAGGTGTTTCAGATCCCAAGCAGTTCAGTACTTATGGTTTATAGCTTGGACATGTTTTGCTTTCGGCTTTTTTGTTTAGAGACCACTAATGAGTGAGTACATCCCCTGCTTATCTTTCTGGGTTTGTAATACCTTCCTCAGGAGGATATTCTCTAAATCCATTCATTTGCCTGCAAATTTTAGGATATCACTTTTTCTTACTGCTGAGTAGTACTCCATTGTGTAGATGTACCACAGTTTGTTAAACAGTTCTCCAGTTGAGAAACATCTAGGTTGTTTCCAGGTTCTTGCTATCATGAAAATGCTGCTATGGACATAGTTCAAATAAAGACTTTGGAGTGGAATTGTGCGTCTTTAAGGTATACACCCAGAAGTGGTATTGCTGGATCATTGGGGAAATTGATTCCCTGTTTTCTGAGAAACCACCATACTGTTTATAGAGTGTCTGAACAAGCTTATACTCCCACCAACAATAGAGGAGTGTACCCCTTTCTCCATATCCTCTCCAGCATAGGCTGTCATCTGTGTCTTTTATCTTAGCCAATCTGACAGGTATAAGATGGTATCTCAAAGTTGTTTTGATTTGCATCTCTCTGAAGGCTAAAGAAGTTGGGCACTTTTTCAAGTGCCTTTCAGGCATTCGTAATTCTTCTACTGAGGATTCCCCTTTTATTTCTGAGTCTTGTTTTTTGATTGGGTTATTCAAGGTTCGGGGCTCTATTTCCTTGATTTCTTTATATATTTTAGGGATCAGTCCTCTATCACTTGTAGGGTTGGTGAAAATCTTTTCCCATTCTGTAGGCTGTCGTTTTGTCCTATTGACAGTGTCTTTGGTTTTATAGAAGCTTCTCAATTTCATAAGGTCCCACTTATTGATTGTTGTTTTTATTCTCTGTGCCTCTGGTATTATATTTAGGAACTGGTCACCTGTGCTGATGCAATGGAGGGTATTTCCCACTTTTTCCTATTAAGTTCAGAGTGGCTGGATTTATGTTGTGGTCTTTGATCCACTTGGATTTGAGTTTTGTACAGGGTGATAGGCTTGGATCTATTTGCATTTTTCTACATACTACCATCCAGCTATGCAAACACATTTGTTAAAGATACTATCTTTTTCCCATTGAATATTTTGGGCCTCTTTGTCAAAGATCAGGTGTTCATAGGTTTTTGGGTAAATGTCTGGAACCTCTATTTGATTCCATTGATCCAGAAGCCTGTTTTTATGCCAGCCAGTACCAGGCTGTATTTATTACTGTAGCTCTATAGTATAACTTGAAGTCAGGGATGGTGATGCCTACTGAGGTTCTTTTGTTGAGCGAAATTGTTTTGGCAATTCTGACTTTCCTGTTATTGTAAATGAAGTTATGTGTTGTTCTTTAAAGGTGTGTAAAATATTGTGCTGTCATTTTGATGGTAATGTGCAGGGAATCTGTAAATTACTTTTGGTAGAATTGCCATTTTTACTATGTTGATGCTACCTATCCAGGAATAAGGGAGATATCTCCATTTTCTGATATCCTCTTCAATTTCTTTCTTCATGATTTACGATTTTTGTCAAATAGATCTGTTACTTCTTCGGTTATAGTTACTCCAAGGTATTTGATGCTATTTGTATCTATTATAAAGGGTGATATTTCCCTTATTTCTTTTTCAGCCCTTTTATTTTTAGTGTGCAGGAGGGCTACTGATTTCATTGACTTAATCTTATATCCTGTAACTTTGCTGAAGGTGTTTATTAGCTGTAGAACTTCCCTGGTAGAATTTTGTGGGTCATGTATGAATACAATCATATCATCTGCAAATCGAGATAGTTTCACTTCTTCTTTTCCAATTTGTATCCCCTTTATCTTCTTTGGGTCTCTTATTGCTTTGTCTAAAACTTGGAGAACTATATTGAATAGATAACGGGAGAGAAGACATCCTTGTCTAGTTCCTGATCTTAGTGGAATTGTTTTGAGTTTTTTCTCCATTAAGCTTGATGATGGCTTTCGACTTCTTGTAAATTGCTTTTATTATATTTAGATATTTTCCCTGCATTTCTGATCTCTCCAGAGATTTTATCATAAAGGTGTTGGATTTTGTCAAAGGGTTTTTCAACATCTAAGGATATGATCATGTGTTTTTGTTTCTTCTTGTTTGTTTACCTGATGGATGACATTTACAGTTTTCCATTTGTTGAACCATTCCTGCATTTCTGGGATGAAACCTACTTAATCCTGTTAGATAATATTTTTTAAATATTGTTGTATACAGTTTGCAAAAATTTTGTTGACAATTTTAGCATCAATATTCATGAGGGAAATTGTTCTGAAATTCTCCTTCTTTGTTGTGTCTTTGAGTGGCTTTGGTATTAACGTAATTGGGGAATCAGAAAAGGAATTTGGCAACATTCCTTCAGTTTCTATTGTGTGAAATAATTTGAAAAGTAATGGCAGTAATTCTTCTTTGAATGTCTGGTAGAATTCTGCACTGAAACCATCTCGACCTATGCTTTTTTTACTTGAGAGGCTTTTAATGACAGTTTCAATTTCCTATGTGGTTATAGGTCTCTTTAGGTAATTAATCTGGTCTTCATTTAATTTTGATAAATGGTATGTGTTCAAAAGCTTGTCCAATTTGTCAAGGTTTTCCATTTTTTTGGAATATAGATTTTCAAAGTATGACCTGATAATTATCAAGATTTCCTGGGGTCTGTTTTTAAGTCCCCTTTTCATTTCTGATTTTATTTATTTGGATACTCTCTCTGCTTTTTGATTAGTTTGGATAAGGGCTTATCTATCTGGTTGACTTTCTCAAAGAACCAACTCTTCGATGCATTGATTCTTTGTACTGTTCTTTTTGTTTCAGTTGTATTGGTTTCAGCTCTAAGTTTGATTATTTCCTGCTGTCTACTCATTCTAGGTGAGTTTGCTTCTAAATGTTCTAAGGCTTTCAGCTGTGCTGTTAGTTCTCTACTGTGGGATTTATCTAGTGTTATGAATTTTTCTCTTAATACTGCTTTCATTGTGTCCCACAAGTTTGGGTACTTTGTGGATTCATCATCATTAAATTCTAGGAAGACTTTGATTTCTTTCTTAATTTCTTCCTTGACCCAGAGATGGTTCAGCTGTGTGATGTTTAGTTTCTGTGAGGAGGTAGACTTTCTCTGATTTTTGATGTTGTTGAACTGTAACTATCGTGGTCTAATATGATTCAAGGGACTATTTCCACTGTTTTGTATCTATTGATATTTTCTTTATGACCAAGCATGTGGTCAGTTTTTGAGAAAGTTCCATGTAGTGCTGAGAAATATTTATATTTATTTGGATAATACCTTCTGTTGGTATCTATTAAATCCATTTGCATCCTAACGTCTGTTAATCTCCTTATTTCTGTGTTGAGTCTCTGTCTGGTTAACCTATCCAAGTGTGAAAGTGGGGTATTGAAGGCTCCCACTATTAAAGTGTGAGAGTTGATGTGGGATTTTAGTTTTAGTATTGTTTCTTTTACATAGATAGGTGCCCTTATATTAGGGACTTAAATATTCAAGATTGGAAGCTCATTTTGACCAATCTTGCCTGAAATGAACAAGGTCATCCTTGTCTCTTTTAATTAACTTTAGTTTGAAGTCTACTTTGTTTGATATTAGAATGGCAACCCGAACTTATTTCTTAGGGCCATTTGCTTGGAAAATTCTTTTCCCAACACTTTACTCTAAGCCTGTGTTTGTCTTTAAGGTTAAGGTGTGTTTCTTGTATGCAGAAGAAGGATAGCTTTTGTTTTTGTATCCATCTTGTTAGTGTGTATCTTTTTATAGGTAAGTTGACTCCATTAATATTAAGGATATTAGTGACTACTGATTGATAAAATTTCCCTATATTTTTGGTGGTAGCATGTATGTATTTCCTTTCTGTGGGCTTTTCTTCCATGGGATTATTGTTTGTGGTTTCATGGGTGTATCTGGGATCCTTAGGTTGGAGTTTTTCCTCTAATGCTCTGGAGGGTTGGATTGGTAGATAAGCATTGTTTCAGTCTGACTTTGTCATGAAATATCTTGTTTACTCCATCTATGGTGATTGATAATTTTTCTGGGTACAGTAGTCTAGGTTGGCTGCCATGCTCTTTTAGTGTCTGTATAACTTCTGACAAAGCCCTTCTTGCTTTCATCATTTCCATTGACTGGTAAGGAGTTATTCTGATGGTTCTGCCTTTATAAGTAAGTTGGCCCTTTTCTTTTGCAGCTCTTAAAAATTTTCTTTGTTCTGTTTGTTTTGTGGCTTGATTATTATGTTGCGAGTAGACTTTTGGGGGGGTCATATCTATTTGGTGTTCTGTAAGCTTCTTGTATCTTTATAGACATTTCCTTCCTTAAGTTGGGAAGTTTTCTTCTATGATTTTATTGAATACATTATGTGTGCCTTCGAGCTGGTATTCTTCTCCTTCTTCTATTCCTATTATTCTCAGGTTAGGTCTTTTCATGATGTCCCAGATTTCCTGAACATTTTGCGTTATGGCTTTTTTGGTTTTACTATTTTCTGTGACTGATGTATCTATTTCTACTACTGAGATTTCTTCCACTCCAGAGATTCTCTCTTCCATCTCTTGGATTCTGTTGGTTATGCTTGTTTCTGTAGTTCCAGCTCTTTGCTCAGATTTTCTGTTTCCATCTTTGCCACATTTTGTGCCCCTTTTATTGCTTCTATTTCAGTTTTTAGTTCCTAGAATGTTTCTTTCATAGATTTGTTCATCTCTTCCAGTTTTTTGTTTGTATTTTCTTGTGTTTCTTTAAGGGGATTTTTTATATCTTCTTTGAAGGCTTCAATAACCTTCATAAAGATTTTTTGGGTGTTGTTTACTTCTTTTTCCTCTTCATTGCTCTGTTCATGTCTTGTAGTTGTAGAACCACCAGTTTTTTCTGGTGTTGTCTTGTTGTTCTTTATATTGTTATATGTATTTTGGCACTGGCATCTGCCCATGGCTTCAGTGGTTCACTATTAGGCAGCTCCTAATCAGTTGTGGCAAGAGGGCTTGTGTGTCTTTTGTTTTCTCTGAGCAAGGGGTCTGCTCATTCTCTGACTCTGCTCTGGAATGGGGTCTGAATTTCAAGGCACCATTCCTTCTCTGATGATGCAGTTTGTCTGAGGCAGGGCCCAGCTGTGCAAGGTCCCCTCTTTTAGGTGTGCCTGAAGGAACCCCTCACAGCCAAACCCTAGTCCTGTCTGCTAGGGAGATTCTAGGATCAGGCTCTACAGATTGACCCTGGTCCCAGAGAGGGACTCTCTGTACAGGTGGTCCAGATGCCTGAATTTGCTCACCTCTGGACAGGTTCTGAATTTCTAAGTCCTCAGTCTTTCTCTGCTGAAGCAGTTGGAGGGAGGGCCTGGCCTTACAAGGTCCCCTCTTTTAGGTGTGGCTGGAAGAGCCCCTCACTGCCAACCACCAGGCCTGTCTGCTAGGGAGAGTCTGAGATCAGACTCTAGGGATTGACCCTGGTCCTGGGGAATGACTCTCAGGATGGGTGGTCCAGGTGCTGTAATCTGCTCATCTCTTTGATAGAAATTCTTAACAATAAAATTGATGAATGCCTTTGTGACAGATGAAATCATTGCAGACATTTATCAATCCTGTATTCTTGTTGAGACCATTTTAGGTTAATCTAAGGTTTCATTGGTGGAGAATCCTAGGGAAAATTACCCAACTTTATTCTGGTTTCACAGAAGTTAGCTGAGGCATCTTATTCTTACAGCTAACTTCTGAGAAACTTCCTGCTTGCGAAAATCTCCCTCTATCAAACTGCTTATAGGGGGTTCTGTTAAACTGTTTGTGTAAGACCTCCCTTTGAAACTATGAAGCAAGATACCAGGAATTGTTTTTTGCGTTTAAAAGTCCCTTACCCAAACACTTCACACAATAATTTATTGTAGCCTTTGCTTCTGAAGTAAAACTTTGTATTGGTCATAATAAAATGTGTCAGAGTTGTCATCTCTGGTGAGCTGTGTGTAATAGCACAAAGAAATCCATGACAAAAACTAAACAAACAGTGGAAGAAATGTATAGAACAGTTCAGGATCTGAAAGTGGAGGTAGAAAGAATAAAGCAATACCCAAACTGGGGAAAAACAAGCAATGAAAAATTAAGAAACTCAAACAGAAGCCCCAGAGGCAAGCTGCATCATCAGAATAATGTAGATAACTGAGAGAATTTCAAGCATTAAAGATGCATGAAAGAAACAGATGTTTGTCAAATAAAATATCAAATCTAAAATAAACTCCTAGATATAACATACAGAAAACCTGGGACACCAGTAAAAGATGTAATCTAACAATAATCAGAACAGAGAAAAAAACAGTTCAGAGGCACATAAAATACTTTCAACAAAATCATAAATAAAAATTTTTCTTACCATAACAAAGAAATATTGATCAAGGTACAAGAAGAATACAGAACACCAAATACACTGGACCAGAAAAAAAAAAATCTTTTTGACACATAATAGCCAAGACAATAAATTCACAGAAAGATAAAATAATAGTGAAAGCTGAAAGTGAAAATGACCATGTTTCATATAAGGACAAACCTATTAGAATAACATTTGACTTCACAATGCAGACTCTAAAAGCCAGAAAGGGTGAAACAAATGTATTGCAGATTCTAAGGAATCACAGATGACAGCCCAAGCTATTATACCTAGTAATACTTTCAATCAAAATAGATAGATAAAATAAGATATTTCATGATAAAAAATAAAATTTAAATAATACTTTCCCTTAAATACAGCTCCACAGAAGCCCAAAGAAGAAAAACAACCACCTAAAGTTATTACCTACAACCTAGAAGACATTGGTATAATCCAAGACCAACAAATAAAAGAGAAAAAAAAAACACATTCAGATCTCATGGAATGTATTCTAAACCTGAACACATGTTCAGACACAAAAAAATTTTCAAAACTACAAGAAAACTAAAATAATACCCTGAATCCTATCTGATCACCATGGATTAAAGCTGGATTTTAACAAGAGAAATGTCAGAAAGCTTACAAATTCATAAAAGCTGGGCAACTCATTACTGAATGTAGTAAAATGTGCCAAGAGAGAAATAAAAAGACTTTCTAGAACTGAATGAAAATGATTGCATAACATATCCAAAATTTTTGGACATAATGTAAACATTTCTAAGAAGTGAGGTAATAGCACTAAGACCCAACATAAAACAATAAACAAAAACCAAAGCATTTCCAGGCTGCAAACCACAACCACTGAACAGTTTGGGAAATGAAACATCTTGAACCAGCTCCTTGAAGCCCATTCCCTCCAGAGGAACACATGACTCAGTCTTGATGTTGGGGTGAGGAAACTAGATCTGCCAGGAGTGGATGCTGAACTAAGCCATATTGGGACCTTGGGACTTCCTGCCCTTGCTGGGGAGGAGATAAAGTGACATGGAGACAAGAGAATGACTGGAAAGGGAGGGAGAGGGAAGGGAGATTGAACAAGGGGATACACAGATTAAAAATATGACTTTATTCATAATATATTAAAAAAACACCAAATTTCTTTAAATTGAGGATTTTAAAGATTTATAGGAATGTAAGCTACAGACTTCAGGATTTTTAAAATTTTAAAATATATAATTTATCCTTTAAAAAAATCATCCACTTTAAACTATTAAATTATGTCCCAGAGATGCAGAAATGGTTCAACAATCATAAAATATAAAATGATCAATGTGATTAATAATATAAAAAATGAAAAAACCCAACATGACTATTCAATAGAAAACATAAAAGTCTGCTTTTAATAATTATTTTTATCCTTTCCATTATTTTTCTTTTTTTGAAATTTTTATTTAAAAGTTTTTTGCACATAACAACCACAGTTCCCCTTCCTCTCACTCACTTCCCAGCTTCTCCTCTCACCACCTGCCTATCCACACCTAAAAAAACAAAACAAAACAAGACCTCCAAAAGGGAGTCAATAAAGTCTGGAATATCAAATTGATGAAGGTCTAAGTTCCACACCCTAAAAAAGCATCTCTCTAAAGGGTATGGGTTTCAAAATGCCAGCTCATTCACCAAGGATAAATTCTGGTTCCACTGTAAGAGGCCCCACAGTTTGCCTAAATCACACAAATATCATCCACATTCAGAGGGCCTAGTTCGGGTCCAGGTAGGTTCATCCTTAGTTATCAGTGAAATGTAAATTAAAACAACTCTGAAAACCATCTTATACATGCCAGAATAGTTAAGATCATAAACACTGATGACATCCTATGTTGGAGCTGATGTGGAACAAGAACATTCCTCCTTCTCTTGCTGGTGAGGGTGCAAACTTTGAAAATCAGTATGATAGTTTCTAAGAAAACTGGAAGCAATCTATCTCATGATTCAGCAACACCACCCTTGAGCATATACTCAAATGATGCACATTCATCCCACAAGTACATTTGTTCAGTTATATACATAGTAGCACTATTTATAATAATATTTTTATGTAAAAGTTTCTTTTACATACCAACTACTCTTGCCTCTTCATCCCCTTTTCTCAGTCACTCTCCAAGTCCCCTCACACTCTACTTACCCAATCGCTCTTCATAGAGGATAAGGACTCCTAGATTAGTCAATACAATCTGGCATATCAACTGAAGCAGGAAGAAGCAACACCCTCCCCACCCCCCCCCACCCCCAGTACTAAGACTGAGCAAGGTATCCTTCTATAGGAAATGGGCTCTAAAAAGCCAGTTTATACATTCAGGATAAGATCTGGTCCTACTTCCTTAAGCCCCACAAACTACCCTCACCACACAACTTTTATCTATGTTCAGAGGGCCTAGTTAAGCCCCATGAAAGGTTCCAGCCTTCAGTCCAGAAACAGAAAAACAGATATGTGGATGAAAGGAATAGAGTTGAAGAACCTGACATTCATTCACATACCTATGAATGCCTGATTTTTTTTTTTAAAGAAGAAGCCAAAAATATACAGTGGAAAAAAGCATCTTAAACAAATGATTCTGGTATAACTGGATGGTGACATATAGAAGAATGCAAATAGATCCATTCTATCACCCTGCACAAAACTCAAACCCAAACAGATCAAAGATCTCAACATAAACCAAGTTGCATTGAACCTGATAGAAAAGAAAGTGGGAAATAGTCTTGAATGCATTGGCACAAGAGACCACTTTCCAAATATAACACATGCACAGACACTGAGATCATTAATTAATAAATGGAACCTCCTAAAGCTGACAAGCTTCTGTAAAGCAATGGACATGGCCAATATGACAAAATGGCAGCCTACAGAAAATCTTTTGACAATAACCAATACCCTTTCATGTTTAAAGTCATGGAGGAAATAAGGATACAAGAAACATATGCCAATGTAATAAAGATAGTTTATAGCAATTTATAATCAATCTATTTAAATGCAGGGAAACCCCAAGCATCCCACTAAAATCAGGAATAAGACAATGCTGCTCAGTCTCATCACAACTATTCAATATAGTACTTAATATATTAGCTAAAACAATAGAAAACTGAAGGAGATCAAGGATACACAAACTGAAAATGAAGAAGTAAAAGTAACTTTATTGGCAGATAATATGATAGTATCTATAAGTGACTGTGGCGATATATATTTAGTAAAATTAATCTGGAATATCAGAGTCAACCACAGAGCCAAGCCAGGTCAGGGAGTGGTGACCCACACCTTTAGTTTTAGCTTTAGGAATGTGGAAATAGGAAGTTAAGACAGCTTGGAAAACAAAAGAAGAGAGTTCTTTAGCTTTTCCAGACACTTTCTCTTCCTTTTCAGCAGAGAACTCAGACATTGAATTGGAGGATTCCTGGAGACAGTCTGAGGGGGTGGCTGGGTGAAAAAAGGGCTGTGATTTGAGTTTTTTGTTGTTGTTTGTTTTTTATTTTTTATTTTTTGTTTCTCTGATATTTCAGCTTTTCCTTTGTATCTGGCTCTGTGTTTTTATTATATACCAAATAGAGTTTGTGAAATATTTGACACTCAACTTTTGGGGTACAAATTAACAAAATGTCACTTAGCAGTAAGAGCTACATTAATGCTTTCACTACCTGGAATCATTTCCTAGCTGGGTAGCTTTTCTGTTCAGTTATTCTCCAGGCTTAGGAGAACCAATCACACATATGTCTTTATCACATTCATCTAGGCCAGTGTTTCAGATAGCAGCTTTTCCCTCCTGGTGGGTTGTAGGGGTTTTATGTTTGTTTGTTTGTTTGTTTGTTTTGTTTTTTGGTTTTGTTTTCTTTTCTTTTCTTTCTGAATCCTCTCCTTGGGGTGGTATCACACTAGGTAGCTGTGCCACTTCGCAGTCATCTGAACTGTTATTAACAAGTTTGGTAGGGGGCTGGAGAGATGGCTCAGCGGTTAAGAGCACCGGCTGTTCTTCCAGAGGACCGGGGTTCGATTCCCAGCACCCACATGGCAGCTAACAACTTTCTGTAGTTCCAGTTCCAGGCAAATAAATAAATAAATTTTTAAAAAAAAAAAAAAAAAAAAGTTTGGTGAATAAATTGGAAGTTCTTTTACTTTTCATGAAAAAAAGGATTTTATTTTCTAAAAAATAATATAAAATAGAGTGACAAGAAAAAATAAGAAATATGTAACAATGCCACTGTGTAGAATGGAGAGTGTTGAGATACAATGAACAGCAGAAGACTGTTGGAATTTCTGTTTTTTTTTTTTAAAGATTTATTATGTATACAGCATATCGAAGAGGGCACCATAGATGTCATCATAGATGGTTGTGAGCCACCGTGTGGTTGTGGGAATTGAACTCAGAACCTCAGGAAGAACAGTCAGTGCTTTTAAACTCTGAGCCATCTTTCCAGCCCCCAAGTTATGAAATTTTAAGTGGGAATTTTTTCTCTTAGGTGTACACTGAAATCTCCAGGTCCACCGTCCTGGCAGATGGTAAATGAGTTTGGGACACCAAACCAGAGAAAGGGGATGAAGTTCCACCATCTGACGAACAGGCAGGTAGGGAAACAATCTCTTGATTCGTAGTAGTTATCTGAACTTTATTTGACCTGTGAGAGGTCAGGAAATCAGAGCAGGTATACAGGCCCAGCAACTTGCATTAGTTTCTATGGGCTGCTAGGGAGAGATCCTGAGCCTTACATGCCAGGCAAACACTTTACCACTTCCCTCCTGTGGGACACAGCCAGCCAGCCAGCCAGGTGTGCTAGCTAGCACAGCTGTAATCCTCGCACTAAAAGAAGGGGCAGAGGCCAAAGGATTGCTGCAAGTTCAAGACCAGCAAGTTCAAGTTACAGTCCGAGTCAATAAACCTCTCACTCCCAACTCCAGCAGCGGCTTTCCCCTGCCTTAGGGACAGACACTTGCTCTCCGTATGTCAACCTCAGCCCTAGCTTGGGTGATTGTGCATGTTTACATGATGAAGTTTCCAGGGCACTAAACTCTCCTCAGCCAATCCATTGCAGACGAAGGGCTGCTGAGGACACCCAACTCTGGGATCTGCCATCAGCTATCTGCAGTGCTGTTATGCCATGGAGCTGGGATGTGCAGGCCCCAAACAGAAACACAGAGCTGAAGGCCTTTTTCCTAGAAAAAGGCTCATGTTGTCTGCAGTAAAAATCCTGTAAATAAAATTTTATTCTTTGTAGAAACAAATTCCCACCCAACAATCTCCCTCGTCTTTATCCATAGCAAAATACATAGCTGCTCCCTCCAAAGGGGTGACAGCAGTCCTGGTAGTCCACTGGAGATGAAAAACTTGCTAGAAGGTCTTAGTTCCATGTCCTAGAGTCAGCTGTCCTCCTCCTCCTCCTCCTCCTCCTCCTCCTCCTCTTCAAACTGTCCTTCTGACTCAGCTGTGCTCTCAGGCAGGTCATCGTCCATGTGCTGGAATCTTCCCAACTGGGCATCTCACATGTATCTGATGGTCACTTTGAATTCAGCCATCTCATACTCAAAAAGCTTCAAGATACGAGCCTGCTCTGGAGTCAGCACATTGCCCTCCTGGCATACTTCATAGTCAAGACAGCAGGGTCATCACACCTTTCTTGAGGGCAGTGGGCAGGCCCAGCTGCCTCAGCTGTGGCTCCATGGAATGAAGGAGCTGTTTCAGGGGCCCTGGATCCAGGCTCACAGTTAAAGTAGCTTTGTTCCTAGCTCGAGTAAAATCCATTTCTGTATATTTTGTGAACCATTCGTTCACCTCCTCCATGCGGTTGGTAAAAAGGAGCCCAACTTCACTCCTCAACTTCTTGCTGACCTTGTGCAGGTTGTCTTTGTATTCATCCGATGGGCTTCGACCCAAGGCCAGGCATTCCGGATGTCCTTCAGCTTGCTGTTCCTCATGTTGGCCACAGAGAAGATGAAGAGGTTCTTGTAGGTGTCCACACATTTCTGAAGCTCTTCTACCAGGTTTTGTTTCAGTTCCAAGCCTTTCCTGGCAGCTTTTGTTAAGGAAACTTTCTTACCTCGCTTGGATTTTGGCATTGTTTTGAAGACATGTGCAGCAGAGTGGAATTTCTTAAAAAGAAAAAAAAATTAGGGCAGAGAGAGAATTTTTTCCACATAAAAATGAAAAAAAAATAAAGAGAGTAGCATAATGGAAAGTAGTTGGCCTTTCTTTGTTATTATTCTAGAAAATTTGAAACTAGAACCAGTAAAGAAGAAGATAAATAATATAGATGGGATTATTGTAATGTCTATTATAAATATTATTTGATTATTTGTTTTATAATTTAAAAATTCAGTTAATATAAATGCCAAAAAAAAGTCTTAGATGAGCTAGTTAAGAGAAAACACAGAGATATTTAGACCCAGACAAAGAAATTTAAAGAAATAATTTTAAATTTATTTGTCTAGGTCTAAATCTTAGAAGATTAGAGAGAAATAGCCTAATGCTTTCAAATAGTAAACTTTAGTATATCCAAAAATCTTAAAGGAATTGCAAAATGATAGAAACTGAAGAAGTTCATTGGACTCTGGTACAAATGTTAGATTTAAAAAGATTCAAGGAAGCGATAGTCACTTATGGTATACACTTACTATTTGTAAAACAAATGCTAAATTTTTGGTCAACCTTTAACTCAATTAATGCTGGGCTGAAGTTACAGTAGAAGATATGGTAGAAGGATGGGTCTAAAACAAAAACAAGAAGCGGAGATAGAGGCTCAGAAATCTCCTTAGACCAACTTTGTGGGGAGGGAGATTATGCTAATGCAGAAGGCAATCTTTATATGAAAATCACACCCTGAATTTTTGCAAAATAGTAGCCTTACATGCTTGGGATATAAATAAATAAAGAGAGAATAAAATTGAATCTTTTACAAAAATGAGTCAAGGGCCAGAAGAATGCTTTACAGATATTTTACAAACATTGACTGCAATAGTAAATAGAATAATGCAATATTCCGAAGCAAAGTGAATAAGAATTAAATCTCTGGGTTTAAAAATGTGAACTCACAATGCGAAAAAATAACTCTATCATTAAAATCAAGGTCAGCACCCTGGGAGAATTAGATTTGTGATACAATTAATGTGTAATCTTATAACTATGATAATAATGGGGTAAGAAAAATTATTTTTAAAAGTTTAAAAAAATCAAAATATCAAATGTTACAACTGTGGTAGGCAAGGTCACTTAAAATAGAGACTGTAAACAAGGAGTTCTTAGAAACAATGTCTGTGCTAAGAATAACTCCAACAGAACACCACTCCCTTTTTGAGTATGCAGAAGTGGGAAAGGGAAGCATTGGGCAAAAGAATGCAGGTAAACAAGGAAAAGTCAAGGTAACTTTTTATCTTAGGGTAATATCTTGAGGTGGTTTTTGCAGCCCCTCATATCAAATCGAATTGAGTCTTATACTTCCATCATGGAGGAAACACCTTCCCAGTGCAATTGAACCTAAAACCTATTCTAAAATCATACTGTTCTTCCAATAGAACAGCTACAGAAAAAGAAAAAAATATTAAGTAAATATTTTGACAAACTTCTATAAATTAACAAATGCCAAAATTAAAAATACAAATAAATGATGCTGTCATTGAAGATCTGGTAGACCCAGGGGCAGATGCAACAATAATTTCACCAGTATGTTGGCATCAAATTACCCCTTCAGAAGGTGAATGTTAAGGTTTTTTTGGAATTGGAACATTATCCCAGGTAAAACAAAGTGCAGGATGGCTTAAATGTTTAGGGCCAGAAGGATAGAGAGAAAAATAAAAGCTTTATGTTGCTATATGTTTCTAACATTGCTATAAATTTATGGAGACAAGACATTGTAACAATGGAATACTCATATTTTCATTCTTTCAATAAAAGAAATAAACCATAAACCAACATAAGTTTTTAGGAAAAATATTAAAAGGTATTATGAAAAACAGCCACAAAATACTCAGGTTGTACAAAAAAAAAAAAAAAAAAAAAAAACACTACAACTATTGATCTTTCAAAGGCAACCACAGCACTACCTTTAATATGATTAACAAAGAATCCTTTGTGGGTTCAGCAATGGCCTTTAACAAAAAAGAAATTGTTGGCCTAGGAACAGCTGGCACAGGAGCAACTGAATGCTTAGAATGCTAACAAATCAACTAGCCCTTGGAATTCTCATGTATTTGTTATCAAAAAGAAATCTGGAAAATGCAGAATGATAATAAATCTAAGAGCAATAAGCAAGATGATTCAACCAATGGGCTCTCTACAATCTGAAATCCTTTTGCCTTCTTTATTATCTAAAGAATGTCCTATTTTAGTTGTTGATGATTGAGAGGGGCAGGAGGGATAAGGGAGTTTGAATAGGGGATACATGAATAAAAAAGAGACTTTATTCATAATAAAAAAATGGAAGGTAAAAATAAAAAGAAATAAAATTGTGATATAAATCAGGAAATATATATACATACATACATATATATATGTATGTATATATATATAGAGAGAGAGAGAGGAGAAAATGGGTTTAGAGAACAAGGATAGAGTGGGACACTGTATTTTCATTTCAAGTTCCTCTGTATTATTTAATTTTTTTACCTTGTGCAGGTATTACTTGGAAAAGTTTTAATAAACTCAAAAAATTTTTTAAGAAGACTGCTTCTTTACTATACCTCTACAAGAACAGGAAAAAGAAAATTTGCCTTTACAATGCCCACTTATCATGATTCTCAGATTGTGAAGAAATAGCAATGGAGGTTTCTCCTACAAGGAATATTAAATAGCCCCACTCTGTGCCCACATTTTGCACATTAGTTATTTGAAGTGATATATAAGCAATTCTTACAGTACATCAGTTACAAGTATATGAACAATATCATATTGACTAACTCACATACAGATACATTAGAAAGAACATTTAAAGAAATGGGGACCAAATTACCTGCTTGGGGAATTACAAATTAACACTGAAAAATTACAAAGAGAAGATTTCATTAATCAATTAAGATACAAAATAGGAAAAAGAAGGAGATGATTGAGTTAGAAGAGCAACAAAGGAAAAAAAAGAGATAGATATCTTAATAATGAAAGCCAAGTTGGGGGTTGGAAAGAGTCCAAGTGTTCTATAAAGTTCCCCCCCCCACCCCCCCACCCCCAGCCTGTTTTGGGTCCTGGAGGTTTGTGACCTGGCACACCCGGAGTGGCGGTTGGAACCTGGTTTGCGCACTGCGGATTTTGTCCCCCAAGGAAATGAATCACACGCTTATATCCTTTACACTGTTTGGCCCATGTCTTAAGCACATTACTAGCTAGCTCTTTCATCTTAATTCAACCCATTTCTATTCATCTTTCCACCACGTGGCCCACAGCCCGTGGCAACCTGAATTCCTACATGCTGCTTCTCCAGGGACGGATGGAAACTGCCTTAATTCCACCCTTCTTCTCCTACCTGGCTGCCTCTGATTCTCCACCCACTTCTATGGTGCTGTTCATAGACCAAAACAGTTCTTTATTTACAACACACAGAGAACATTCCCACCATATCCAGGTGCTATGGAAATCTCTAAGAACTCCCAGGATATCCCTTATTAGGTCTCCAACAAATAGTGAAGGTAGTGCCTAGAAAGGACTTCTCCTATAATCAAATGAATAACCACTCTAAGTGTCATCACAGAACCTACACCCAACAATGAATAGAGGTGGAGGCAGAGATACTTGGCTGAGCACTGGGCTGAGCTTCTGTTACAGTTGAGAGCAGGAGAGGAGAGTCTGTATGAGCAAGAAAATAGGGATTACTAGAAAAATTCCCACAGTAATGGCTGGCTGGAGCTCTGAAGAGCTCAATCAATTCAGACCAGCCACTGAGAAACTATCTGAAAAGAAGCTAGGCCCTCCAATGGTAGGTGACTGACATGGGGGCAGTTGTGAATCCTTGATAGGAGGGATCACACTGTAACTGTGCATTGGCTGGCACCTCAAAGCCCATTCTCTTCAGAGGAACACCTAACCCAATCCTGATGTTAGGATGAGGTAATTGGACTTGACTGGAGTGGATGTGCCAGGCTGAGCTGACCTAACTTGGGACTTCTTGCCCTTTTTGGGAACAGGATAGGGGGTTGGGAAGAGGGGAAATTAAAGACTGACTGGAAGGGATTGTGAGGAGGGAAGAGAGGGATAGCAAGGGGATGTATGGATAAAAACCTTTATTTTTATTTTATAAAGACAAAATAAGTCTAAATTAGGAGAGATAGATTGTAAAATCTTAATGACTTCCAAATATTGCTAGGAGACATTTCAAATGTGCAAACAAAAGTGATGAACTGAATAATTTGTTCAAAATCAAAGATGGTGATGAGGACTTATATAGTCCAAGAGAATTGATAACTTAAGCTGAGAGAGAATTGGCTTTAGAGAAAAAGAAATTCCAGGATACACATGTGGATTATACAAATAAAGACCTAAATTGCATTCTGTTTCTTTTACCCTCTAAGCATACTTCTTTAGGAATTTACTTGTAAGGGAAAATATTACATTGGAATGGATATTTCTACCACATAAATTGAGTAAGAAATTAAAGACATACGTGAGAAAGATTTCTAATTTGATTTTTAAATAACAATTAAGACTTGGTCAATTGACAGAAATAGACCCAGTAGAAACTGTAGTACCTTTAACTACTTTAATGAAGAAATTGGCCAATTTTGGGCAGAAAGTGAAGATTGGCAAAGAACTTGCGTTAATTTTTGGGGAGAGATTAATAACAGATATTCTCAATGCAAGAGAATTCAATTTATAAAAGAAACTAACTAGATTCTTCCTCATGTTGTACAGGAAATACTAACTTTTGGAGCCCCTGGATTTTTATATTGATAAAAAAATTAAAAGTAGGCAGGTTATAAATCAGAAAGTGTAAGGAAATTGGCTCAAAGTTGTTATAATTCTGTTCAAAATCAAAATTATATGCTAATATGATGGTATTAATGGATTTTATAGATCAACTTATTAAAGACACTGACTCTCAGTATGTAAAAAGTAGTTTTACATATTGAAACTGCTGGCTTTATTCCTTATGCATCAGAACTAACTTCATTATTTATTCTGTTACAAGAAATAATCAGGAATAGGAATTATTACCTCTTTATCACATGCATTTGACCCCGTACAGTTTTGCCTAGCCCTCTAGCAAAAGGTAGTACTAAAATTTATAAATTATTAATAGAAAATGTATTAAAGCCCTCAGAATTTCACAAAAATAGTCATGTCAATCAGAAAAGATTGTTTTTTTAAATTTTCCCATCACTTGGCAATAAGCCAAAGAAATTGTAAAAAAAAAAAAAAAAAGAAAGAAAGAAAGAAAGAAAGAAAGAAAAAAGTCCTACCTATTTCTTTCATAACCAGACTTTATTACCAGCAGGAAGTAATCCTAAAGCTATACATAAAAATGAAATTTGAGAGATGAATGTGTTTCATTTTACAGAATTTGGAAAATTAAAATATGTACATCATACAATACATATATTTTCAGAATTTCAATGGGCAACCACTTTGAGTTCAGAAAAGACTAATACTATAATACTATAACCATACATTTGCTAAAGTTATAACTATCATGGAAATAAATTTACAAATTAATACTGACATTGCTCCAGTATATATCTCTAGTAAAATGAAACAGTTTTTGCTTATAATAACATAAACATTATTACCAGTATACCACACAATCCTACAAGGCAAGCAGTCATTGAGAGATCAAATTGAACTCTAAAAGATGTGCTAAATAAACAGAAAGGCATGACAAAGACCTATCAGAAATATACTACATAATGCTTTATTATTGAATTTTCTCAATGCTAATGAGGAAGGAACAACAGCTTCGGAAAGGCATTAAACTACTAAATAAATAAATAAATAAATAAATAAATAAATAAATAAGCTAAATAAGCCTGTCTACTTCAAAAATATATTGATTTCAGACTGTTGAAGTTAGCAAAAGGACAATGGAGCCCTACAATGCTGATTTCACATGGACTATGACAATGTCAATATTCTGAAAAACACCAACCAAAGATTAGCATTGGACCACAAACTGCTTAGAACAATTTCAGAATGGCTAGCTCAGATGAGACAACCTCACAGACAACTGTAGCCAGGATTTGAGACAAGACCTGCACTTTTCCATTATGCAGAGACTGGACAAAAATGCAGCTGATTATTTCAGGACTTCACTGTGGTGATATGCTATATATTTAATAAAACCAGTCTGGAATATCAGAGAACAGATCCACCTACAGTCAAATCTCACTCAACTATCTTCTAGCTTCTTCACTCTTGATTCTTGTTGCTTCTACTGTATGATCTGTCTTCCCATGCTTGCATTAAATACCTTCTTCACTCAGTTGTTTCATATCCTGTTTAAAATTAAGGGTGTGAGTTACTGCTATTTGGCAGTTAGGCACTGAAATTACAGAAAGACAGAAAAATCTCTGTCTCTGTAGTTAAGGGATTAAAAGAACAAGTCACTACTCCCTCTTTCCCCTTGCTGGGATTAAAGGCATGAGTTACCATTATCTGACACTCCTGGATTGACTGTGGGTGGATCTGTCCTTTGATATTACATACAGGCTTTTTTACATATAACATATCACTACATTTGACAACAATATTTTTCTTTTCTGAATCCCTTAAAGATGTTGCCTCTCCCAAATAACAAGAAGTAAATTTTAAAATATGTTGCCCACATTCTCAAGAAATGGGGTGGGTGATTTTAGGTGTTTCTTTCTTTTTTTTCTTTATTTTTTTATTTTGTATTTATCAACAAAAACAGTAAGATGTATTTAAAATGCTGATAAGTTAACAATAACTACAAAGAAAATAAAAATCATAAGCATGAATTATCAAGGGTTATCAATGCAAATAATTTTGCTACACATAAAATTACTTTGTGTTCAGCTTTCCCTCTGAATTTTTTTTCTATCCCTGTATATCCTTATTCAAGGTCCCTTCCCCCTCCTGCCACATCAGGTAATTTTTTCTTCTCCACAAATCCCCATCCCCTCCCTGGGCAGGCAGCAGACAGTTCCATGGTCCCACTGACCCAATAATACTTAGTTCAGTCTCCACTCCTGGCAAATCCAGTTTGGTCCCACCTACCTAAAGAGTGAGTCAGGTGTTCCTACAGGTGGAGTTGGTTCCGAAGGGTCAGACCAGGGTGTTTCTGATACCAAGCTGTTCAGTGGTAGTGGTTTGAAGCTTGGGCATGCTTGGCTTTTATCTTGTTTGTTTGTTTAGAGACCACTAGTGAGTGAGTACATCCCCTGCTTATCTTTCTGAGTTTGTGATACCTCACTCAGGAGGATATTCTCCAAATCCATCCATTTGCCTGCAAGTTTTAGGATATCATTTTTTCTTACTGTCGAGTAGTATTCCATTGTGTAGATGTACCACAGTTTGTTACTCCATTCTTCAGTTGAGGAACATCTAGGTTGTTTCCAGGTCCTTGCTATTACAAATAATGCTGCTATGAACATAGCTGAGCTAATACCTTTGGAGTGTGAATGTGCCTCTTTAGGGTATACACCCAGAAGTGGTATTGCTGGGTACTTGGGAAGATTGATTCTCAATTTTCTGAGAAACTGCCATACTGCATTCCAAAGTGGCAGAACAATCTTGTACTCCCACCAACAATGGAGGAGTGTTCCCCTTAATCTACATCCTCTCCAAGATAGGCTGTCATCTGTGCTTTTTATCTTAGCCAATCTAACAGGTGTTAGGTGGTATCTCAATGTTGTTTTGATTTGCATTTCTCTGATGGCTAAAGATGATGAGCACTTTTTCAGGTGTCTTTCAGCCATTTTAATTCCTCTGCTGAGAATTCCCTTTTTAGATCTGAACCCCATTTTTTGATTGGGTTATTCAAGGTTTTGGGCTCTAGATTCTAGAGCTCTTTATATATCTTAGAGATCAGTCCACTATCATTTGTAGGGTTGGTAAAAATCTTTTCCCATTCTGTAGGTTGTCTTTTTGTCCTATTGACAGTGTCCTTGGCTTTACAGAAGCTTCCTAGCTTCAGGAGATCCAACTTATTGGTTATTGGTCTTAGCATCTGTGCCACTGGTGTTATATTTAGGAAGTGGTGGCCTGTGCCAATTCGTAGAAGTGTATTTCCCACTTTCTTTTCTATCAAGTTCAAAGTGGCTAGATTTATTATGAGGTCTTTGATCCACTTGGATTTGAGTTTTGTGCAAGGTGACAGACTTGGATCTATTTGCATTTTTCTACACACTTCCATCCAGCTATGTCAACACATTTGTTAATATACTATCTTTCTTCCATTGAATGTTTTGGGCCTCTTTGTCAAAGATCAGGTGTTCATAGGTTTTTGGGTTAATGTCTGGATCCTCAATTCTATTCCATTGATCCACAAGTCAGTTTTTATGCCAGTAGCAGGCTGTTTTAATTACTGTAGCTCTATAGTATAACTTGATGTCTGGGATGATGATACCTCCTGAGGTTCTTTTGTTGAGTAAAATTGTTTTGGCAATCCAGGCTCTCCTGTTATTCCAAATGAAATGAAGTATTGTTTTTTCAAGGTCCAAAAAATATTGTGTTGGGATTTTGATGGGCAGTGCATTGAATCTGTAGATTGCCTTTGGTAGAATTGCCATTTTTACTATGTTGATCCTACCAATCCAGGAACATGGGAGAGCGTTCCATTTTCTGATATCTTCTTCAATTTCTTTCTTCAGTGATTTAAAATTTTTGTCAAATAGGTCTTTTACTTCTTTGGTTATACTTACTCCAAGGTATTTAATACTATTTGCAGCTATTATGAAGGGTAATGCTTCCGTTATTTTTTTTTTCAGCTCTTCTATCTTTAGTGTATAGAAGGGCTACTGATTTCTTTGAGTTAATCTTGTGTCTGGCTACATTGCTGAAGGTGGTTATCAGCTGTAGCAGTTCCTTGGAGGAATTTTGTGGGTCACTTATGTATACAATCATATTATCTGCAAATAGAGGTAGTTTCACTTTTCCTTTTCTAATTTGTATCCCCTTAATCTCTTTTCGTTCCTTTATTGCTTTAGCTAAAACTTCAAGTACAATATTGAATAGATAAGGGGAGAGAGGATTTCCTTGTCTAGTTCCTGATTTTACTGTGATTGCTTTGAGTTTTTCTCCATTAAGTTTGATACTGGCTATTGGCTTCTTGTAAATCACCTTTATTATATTTAGATATTCTCCCTGCATTCCTAATCTCTCCAGGGATTTGATCATAAAGGAGTGTTGGATTTTGTCAAAGGCTTTTTCAGCATCTAAGGATATGATCATGTTTTGTTCCTTTAGTTTGCTTATATGATGGATAACATTTACAGTATTTTGTATCTTAAATCAGCCCTGCATTTCTGGGAGGAAGCCAACTTGGTCATGGTGGATGATATTTTTTATACATTGTTGTATACGGTTTGCCAAAACTTTGCTGAGAATTTTCGCGTCAATATACATGAGGGAAATTGGTCTGTAATTCTCCTTCTTTGTCATGTCTTCGAGTGACTTTGGTATTAGGATAATTGCGGCCTCATAAAAGGAATTTGGCAATATTCCTTCAGTTTCTACTGTGTGAAATATTTTGAGGAGTAATGGTAGTAATTCTTCTTTGAATGTCTGGTAGAATTTGGCACTGAAACCATCTGAACCAGGGCTTTTATTTGTGGCGAGGTTTTTAATGACAGCTTCAATTAACTTAAGGGTTAAAGGCCTGTTTAGGTGATTAATCTGATCTTCATTTAATTTTGGCAGATGGTACCTGTCTAGAAAGGTGTCCATTTCTTCTAGGTTTTCCATTTTTGTGGAATACAGATTTTCAAAATATGATCTGATGATTCTCTTTATTTTCTGGGTGTCTGTTCTTATGTCCCCCTTTTCATTTCTGATTTTGTTGATTTGAACACTCTCTCTCTGTTTTTTGATTATTTTGGCTAAGTGCTTATCTATCTTGTTAAGTTTCTCAAAGAACCAACTCTTAGATTCGTTGATTCTTTGTATTGTTCTTTTTGTTTCAATTGTAATGATTTCAGCTCTAGCTTGATTATTTCCTGCTGTGTTCTCCTTCTAGGTGAGTTTGCTTCTAATTGTTCCTTGGCTTTCAGCTGAGCAGTTAGGTCTCTAGGGTAGGATTTCTCTAATTTTTTCATATAGACATCTAGTGCTATGAATTTTCCTCTTAAGACTGCTTTCATTGTGTCCCACAAGTTTGGATATGTTGTGGGTTCATTTTCATTAAATTCTAGGAAGACTTTGATTTCTTTCTTAATTTCTTCCTTGACCCAGAGATGGTTCACCTGAGTGATGTTTAGTTTCCATGAGTTGGTAGGCCTTGTTTGGCTTTTGATGTTCTTGAACTCTATCTTTAGGTCCTGGTGGTCCGATATGTTACAGGGGATTATTTCCATTTTTTGTATCTGTTGATATTTGCTTTATGACCAATTATGTGGTCAATTTTGGAGAAAGTTCCATGAGGGGCTGAGAAATATGTATATTCCTTTGCGTTTGGGTGGAAGCTTCTGTAGATATCTATTAAATCCATTTCCATCATAACCTCTTAGGCACCTTATTTCTCTGTTGAGTCTCCATCTGGTTGATCTATCCAGAGTTGAAAGTGGGGTATTGAAGTCTCCCACTTTTAAGGTATGAAAATTGATGTGGGATTCGAGCTTTAGCAGTGTTTCTTTTACATAAGTAGGTGCCCTTATATTAGTGGCATAAATATTCAAGATTGAAATATCCTCTTGACCAATTTTTCCCTTGATGAATAAGTAATGACCATCTTGGTCCCTTTTAATTGCTTTTAGCTTAAAGTCTACTTTGTTAGATATTAGGATTTCAACTCCCACTTGTTTCATAAGACCATTTGACTAGAAAAACTTTTCCCAACCCTTTATTCTAAGCTTGTGTCTGTTCTTGCAGTTGAGGTGTGTTTCTTGTAGGAAACAGAAGGATGGCTTCTGTTGTTGTATCCATCTTGTTAGTGTGTGATGTTGTATAGGAGAGTTGACACCATTGATATTGAGGGAAATTAGTGACCATTGATAGAAATTTCCTGGCATTTTTTGGTGGTAACTTGTTTGTATTTCCTTTCTCTGGAGTATTTTTCTGTGGAATTATTGATTGTTTGTGATTTTGTGGGTGTATCTGGGGTCCTTAGTTTGGTGTTTCCCTCTAATACTCGCTGTAGTTCTGGACTGGTAGATAGATATTCTCTCAGTCTGACTTTGTCGTGAAATATCGTGTTTACTCCATCTATGGTGATTGATAATTATTCAGGGTATGTTATTCTAGTTTGGTAGCCATGCTTTTTAGCATCTGTGTAACTTCTGACCAAGTCCTTCTAGCTTTCATCGTTTCCATTGTATAGTCAGGTGTTATTCTGATGGGACTGCCTTTATATGTAAGTTGGCCCTTTTCTTTTGTAGCTCTTAAATTTTTTTCTTTGTTCTGTATGTTTTGTGACTTGATTATAATAGGCGCGCTTGCTTTTTTGGGGGATCATATCTATTTGTTGTTCTGTAAGCTTCTTGTATCTTTATAGGTTTCCTTCTTCAGGTTAGAGACGTTTTCTTCTATGATTTTATTGAAACCTTATCTGTGCCTTTCAGCTGGTAGTCTTCTCCTTCTTCTATTCCTATTATTCTCAAATTAGGTCTTTTCATGGTGTCCCAAATTTCCAGAACATTTTGAGTTTTGGCTTTTTTAGTTTTACTATTTTCTTTGACTGATATATCTATTTGAGCTACTGAGTCTTCCACTTCAGAGATTCTATCTCCCATCTCTTGAACTTTGTTTGTTATGCTTGTATCTGTGGTTCCAGCTTTTTTCTTCAAATTTTCTATTTCCATCCTTACTTCATTTTGTGCCTTTTTTTTGCTTATATTTCAGCTTTTAGTTCCTGGCATGTTTCTTTCATAGATTTGTTCCTCTCTTCCAATTTTTTGTTTTTATTTTCTTCTATTTCTTTAAGGCTATTTTTCATATCTTCTTTGAGAGCTTCGGTGATCATCATAAAGGAATTTTTGGTGTTGCTTCCTTCTGTTTCCTCTTCTTTGCTCAGTTCAGGACTTGTATTTGTAGGATTGCCACTTTCTTCTGGAGTTACATTGTTGTTCTTTATTTTATTATGTACGTTTTTGCACTGTGCACTGGCATCTGCCCATGGCTTTAGTGGTTCACAATTAGGTGGCTCCTGGTTAGTTGTGGCACTCGGGCTTGTGTGCCTCCTTTTATCTCTGAAGAAAATGTCTGCTCAATCACTACTTCTTTACTGTGCAAGGGACTGAATTTCAAGTCTTTAATCTTTCTCTGTTTGACCAATTGGAAGCAGGGTGGTGGACTTGCAAACTCCCTCAGCAGGCAGAGTTTATCTCTGCCTGCTCCAGAGTGCACTGGGACATGCTCTGCAGACATCACCTGGTTCCGAACCAGAACCGATGGCAGCTTAACTCTCCCTGTTGCTCAGGCCTGCTGACCCCTCCTCACCTCTGGGCAGGGACTTAATTTGTCTTTCAGGGTCCCCAGTCCATATCCGTTGTCTCAGTTGGAGGTGAGTAGCCGTGCAAATTACCTCAGCAGCAGCTGGGGTGACCATGATAGACAGAGTTTATCTCTGCCTGCTACAGAATGCACTGGGACAAGCTCTGCAGACAGCACCTGTTCGATGTTAGGTATTTCAATGGGTTGTGGATGATTGTGATTGTTTAGGGTAATTGGTTAAAAATTGTTTTAGGTTATGGTTAGGAAAAACCCTGAATGACAGTGATGGAATTCAATGTTCGTGTTTGAATAAAGAAGAAAAAAAAGAAGATACACATATGATAGGGGTAAAAGGGCAGATTGCTGTATGTACTCTAAGAAAAAGGGAGTACAGATATGACAGGATATAAGTGTAGATTATTGAATATACTTTTAAAAAACAATTACTAGTTTTAAATAATTTACATTGAATTTTTGTATATGATACAATGTTGAAATTAATTTGCTTACTATACATATATTTCTATTATTGTTCAGGTATTGTACCTGTACAGTTCATTTAACAATATAATCCAAAGTATTAGTCCTTGAAAGTTATTATTAACAATTAATTAGTATATAAACAAATACAAGGTAGTAGTTAGACTTTATAATCAAACTTTTGGTCACGTTAGATATGTAGTAAAGATCAAACATAGATATATTTTAGATTTACAGGTTGTTTTTACATACTTCAGAAAGCTTCAAGATATGTTATTTAAGATATTTTAATAATAACATAGGTTCTTTTTATTTTTGTGACAATTAGACATGTCTGCTCATGGAAGTACCAATTTACTTCAGAGAAGATTATGGGCATCAAATAAAATTTATAATGAACTTACTTTTTGTGGCAAACTTTAGCCACTGGGCAAAGAAAGTGTCCTTGCCTCAACTGCTGACAACATGATGTTCAAAAAAGACAAGACATACACATGCAAAGTGCTAAACATTGCCAGGACAAGGTAGGAAGGTCTTTAAGAATATCCTGCTTCACAGAAAATTCTGTCACTTATGCTAGACCTGTAGGCTAAAGACAGATGTTCCAGCACTGTAGAGGAACCAAGGGTGACTGTCCAGGCAGCCAGCAATTTCATTTCTTTACATTTTTGAAAGTTCCTTGCTTGTACTTCTTATTTATATAATTAATATTATTTTCTTCTTGGGTCTCTGAGGGAGTTGAAGGTGAAATAGTTATGATTATAATTTTCCAGTGACAGTTGTAGAGACAAAACTCACTAAGATGTTAAAGTATATAAAATTTTGAGAGACATCAAAAGATAGTTTTCAGTAAATATGTTAGATAGAAAATGAATTAAATACAGTCCTTTGAGATCACCAAAATAAGATAAGTAATGGAATATTACCTTTGAATTTGTCACTTGTTCCTGGACTGGACATTATTGATGCAATTATCACCATAAAAATTCTACCAAGAAACTCTTACAGTTGATAAATAATTTCAGCAATGTAGCTGGAAACAAAATTGACTCATAAAAATCAGTATACATTCTATATACAAATTGAGAAAAATTTAAAAAAAAATAATGCCTTTCACAATAGCTTCACAACAATAATGATAATTGTTGCATATCTTTAGCAAAGCAAGTAAAAGACTTGTGTGATAAATAACATTTAAAAAAACTGAAGAAGTTGGGAGAAGACAAAAAAATTTGCCTTGCTAATGGTTCAGAAGAATTTCCATAGCAAATATGGCTAACCTACCAAAAACAGTCTACAGATTTATTGCAATCTCCATCAAAATTTCATCACAATTTCTGAGAGGTCGTGGAAGGACAAGCTTTATCCTAATATAGAAACATAAAAAATACCCCAGGGTACCTAACACAATCCTTAACAATAAAATAACTCCCGGAAGTAACAGCTTCGTTGATTTCAATGTGATATTGGCATAAAAACAGACATGCTGATCAGTGGAATTGAAGTGAAGACACAGACTTAATTCCACACTCTGTAGACACCTGATTCTTTTTATAAAGAAGCAAACGAACCACAATAGAAAGAGACAGTATTTTCAACAAACTACTGTTCCAACAGGATGTCCAAGCATAGAGAAATACAAATAGATTCATATCTATTACCATAAGGAAAACTAAACTTCAAATAATTAAGAGACCCCAACATAAAATTAGATACACTGAACCATATGAGGAAAAAGTTAGGAATAACCTTGAATTCAGTGGTACAGGAGATGACTTTCTGAACAGAACACCAATAACATAGGCACTTAGAGCAACAATTGATAAATGGTACCTCATGAAACTGGCAAGCTTTTTGTTCTCTTTCTTTAAAATTATGAATAAGGTCTCATTTTTATTCCTTTGTATCCCCTTGTTCAAACTCCCTTCCCTCTCTCACCCTTCCCAGGCACTCTCTTTTCTCTCCATCTCTTTATCTCCTGCCCAACAAGGGCAAGAGGTCCCATGGTCCCAAGGTGGCTTAGTCCAGCATCCACTCCAGCACATCTGTGTTCCTCACCCCAATATCAAGACTGGGTCAGGTATTCCTCTGGAGGGAATGGGCTTCAAGGTGCTGGTTTAAGGTGTTTCAGATGCCAAGCTGTTCAATGGTTGTGGTTTGCAGCTTGGGCATGCTCTGCTTTTTGTTTAAAGTCTACAAATAAGTGAGTGCATACCTTGTTTATCTTTCTGGGTTTGCGATACCTTGCTCAGGAGGATATTCTCCAGATCCATCCATTTGCTTGTAAATTTTAGGATATCACTTTTTCTGACTGCTGAGTAATACTCTATTGTGTAGATGTACCAGTTTGTTAATCCAATCTTCAGTTGAGGGGCATCTAGGTTGTTTCCAAGTTCTTGCTATAACAAATAATGTTGCTATGAACATAGTTGAGCTAATGCCGTAGGAGTGCAAATGAGCATCTTTATGCTATATGCCCAGAAGTAGTATTGCTGGATGCTTGGGGAGATTGATGTCCAGTATTTTGAGAAATTGCCATACTGCATTCCAGAGTGGCTGAACAAACTTACACTTCCACCAACAATGAAGGAGTGTTCTCCTTGCTTCACAACCTCTCCTTCATAGGCTGTCATCTGTGTCTTTTATCTTAGCCAATCTGATAAGTATAACATGGTATCTCAAAGATGTTTTGATTTCCATTTATCTGATGGGTAAAGATGCTGAGCACTTCTTCAAGTGCCTTTCAGCCATTTGTAATTCTTCTGCTGAGAATTCCCTTTTTAGTTCTGAACCCCATTTTTTGATTGGGTTATTCAAGGCTTTGTGCTGTAGTTTTTTGAGTTCTCTATATATTTTATAGATCAGACCTCTATCACTTGTAAGGTTCATGAAAATCTTTTCCCATTTTGTAGGTTGTCGTTTTGACTTATTGACTGTATCCTTGGCTTTATAGAAGCTTCTCAGTTTCAGGAGGTCCCACTTATGGATTGTTGTTCTTAATGTCTGTGCTACTGCTGTTATACTTAGGAAGTGGTCACCTGTGCCAATGTGTTGAAGGGTATTTCCCACTTTCTTTTCTATGAAGTTCAGCATACCTGGTTTTATGTTGAGGTCTTTGATCTACTTGAATTTGAGTTTTGTGCAGGGTGATAACCTTGGATCTGTTTGCATTTTTCTACACACTACCATTCAGCTATGCCAACAACATTTTTTAAAGATACTATCTTTTTTCCACTGAATTTTTTGGGTCTCTTTGTCAAACATCAGGTGTTCATAGGTGTTTGGGTTAATGTCTGGATCTTCAATTCGATTCCATTGTTCCACAAGCCTGTTTTTATGCCAGTACCAGGCTGTTTTTATTACTGTAGCTCTATAGTATATCTTGAAGTCAGGGATGAAGATGCCTCCGAGGTTCTTTTGTTGAGCATAATTGTTTTGGGAAACCTTACTTCTGGAAAGCTTTTTTATGCAAAGGACTCCATTTTCAGGCAAAGAAACAGCCTATATAGCATAAAAAGATGTTTACTATCTACATATTTAAGAGTGAGTAATATCCAAAATATATATAAATTTTAAAACAAAACTATACCTCAAAAATCTCAGCAGTATAAAAAAGTGGCATCCTAAAATTTGCAAGCAAATGGATGGATTTAGAAAATATCAGCCTAAATGATTTAACATAGACTCAGAAAGATACACATGGTATATACCCCCTCATAAGTTAATTTTAGACATATAACAAAAAATAACCAGGCTACAAGTCACAACACCAGAGCAACAAGGTAACACAAAGAAACGTCTATAAGATTAACACCTATGGATTCATCTGAGAAGGTGAAATAGATCAGAAGGTAAACTGAAATGTAAAGGGGAGATAGCAAGGGAAAGTAGACAGAGAACTTGAGAGAATTGGATGGTTAAGTTGGGTGAGTGACAGAGGTGGAAAACAACACAATAGGTATCTTAATAGAGGAAGTCATTGTGGCATTAGAGAGAAGCTTGGTCATAGGGAAATACTCTAGAACTCACAAAGAAGATACCAAGCCAGACCCCAAGAAATAGTGGAGAGGGCGCCTAAACTGGCCTTTCCCTACAATCAAATGGATGACCAGCCTAATCATCATTATAAATCCTTTATCCAACAGCTGATGAAAGCAGATGTAGAGACCCACAGTTAAGCACTGTGTTGAGCTTCCAGTTAAACTGAAGAGAGGGAGGAGAGATTATATGAGCAAAGGGGTCAAAATTATTATGAGAAAACTTAAGGAGATACCTGACCTGAGCTATTGGAAGCTCACTAATGGAAATGACAGCTGAGGAACCTACAGGGGACTGAACTAAATCCTTTGAATATGAATAAGCCTGTCAAATAATGTGAGCAGTTTGTGGAACAGTGGGACCAGTACTTACATATTATGCCTTTTGTTTAGTTTTTAGGGTTCCTTAGCATGCAATTAAATAGGTCTCTGTTTTTTGTGCCTTTTATTGGACTCTTTTCCTTTTTTTCCCCCAATTCCAATGTGTTAATGTTTCTTCTATCTTATTATATTGCATTATATTATATTCCCTTAGTAACCTGTTTATTTTTTAAAAACAGAGAGTGGATCCAGATAGGGGATGGGTTGTGAAGAACTGGGAAGAGTAGGGGGAAATTGTAATCAGGATACAAAATATTACCTGTTAAAATATTTTCACAGAAAAAAGTAAAGAAATTTAAATATTTGGGAGAAAGACACAAAGAGATGAAATTTAATATGTCAAAGGTGAGGATACTATTTGATTATGCCTTGACAAAGCAGTGAGTAGATGTGATTATTACAAAAAAAAATTTGAATAACTCTTCAGATGCTAACTTAAATTTCCTGTATGTAATGAGATAAATTAAAATTATTGGCCTTGGGAGATTTAGGTAAGCTATCAACGCTTAATTTCCAAAGTCAAATTCAATCTCTTTACCCTAGGTTTTCTCTAGAGGATTTTTCCAGAATACAATTGGGAGCATTATTTAAGAGAATTATCTCCCAAGGACATCTGAATTCAAATTTGAAAGTATAATCTATTCACATTAACTAGTACAGTACTTATATGCTATTCATTCTAATTTACATAAGCTATTTCAACACTTATTAGAAAAATATAGCTTAGTACAACTACAAGGTTAAATAACTTAAAGTTGTTACTAGCCATATCAACAATTTCAAAATCACTTATATAACATGCATTGCTATTAAGTCTGCATGTCTAGCTATTCCCTGGGAAAGTTCTAGTAAAATATGTTCATGAAAACACTGACTAAGCATAAGAACATATTCAGTGTTGTCATTTCTAAAATTAGAACTGTAACACAGAATATTCATTATATCTTCTAAGAAAAATAATGCGATTTAAAAAGTGTAGAAAATTTCTGAAACCTTTATATTGTGTTGCTTTTAATATGGAATAATAGTGTAGCTACTTCAGTAATCACTCATAGATTGCCAACTTCTTCAATAATGCTACAATTTAATTGGGTACACCTGTGCACACTAACGTCCCTAAATGAATGCTCACAGCCATGTTATTCATAATATTCAAGTTGAAATAGCTCAGAAAACCACCAGCTAGTACATGAATAAACAGAACAATCTATCATATTTATATAAATAATTATATACTTATCACAAATAATAATGAATTTGTGCATAAATGAATTTTCAAAATGACAGATTGGATGAAAGAAACTAGATAAAAATAGCTACATGTTCTGTGACTTCACTTTTTTCAAATGTCCAGAAAAGGTGAAATCATAAGAACAAACATGCATTAGTGAATTAGCAATTATCAGAAGCTTCAGGGAGTGGGGAGCAGTAAATAAATGCTAGTGCTATTATATTAAGAAGTGGTATAGAATTAGACAATGGGCAGGCAGCATAAGTTCTCATAAGCACACTAAAAGACATAGAATTATACTTTTCAGAAATGTGAGTAATTTATTTGAATAGCATCTCACTTTAAAAAAAAAATGAGGAGAGATTGTATGAGCAGAGGGATCAGGACCATGATGTGGAGACCCACAGAGTAGGCTTTCCTGAACTGTTGGGAGCTCACAGATGAAATAATATCTAATAAACCTTCATGGAACAGATCTGGACCCTCTTAATGTAGATAGCAGCTGAAAAGTGAGGACAGTTTGTGGAGCCTCTTGTGATTAGAGTTTATGCCTGTTGTGTAAACTGGCTTCTTGTAGCCCATTCCCTATAGAGGAACACCTTACTCAGCCTTGATATTGGGGGGAAAGACTCAGTCCTTCCTCAACTGAATATGCCAGACTGAATTGACTCACTTGGGGATTGTTTGCCCTCCCTGGGTAATAGATGAGGATTGGGATTGGGAAAGGCTGGAGGCTGACTTGGAGAAGAAAAGGGAGGGGGAGCAGTGGTGGATATGGAAAAAAGAATTTCAATAAAAAAATTAAAAAATAAAAAAAAAGTCAGTGGCAGGAGAAGGTATCTGATGACAATTGTAATAACTAGAACAGTGAATCATAGCATCTATCTTGCTAGGCCATGCTGGCTTGAACAAAATTGTCTTTGATACATGATTAATTTTAAGCCAAAAGAGACACTGCTTCTTTCAAATATTGTTAGTATGGATTCTGCTGTTCTGTTCTTACAGGAAAAAATAGAAATATTATGTGTTGGAAAATCCTTTATTCTGATTTGAAAAGATTGTCTTTGATATACCAATATTTATATTTAATTATTCTAAAGTAGAATTTTGAGTAATGTCCTTTTCCTTAAAGCTCATACTGAAAAAATAATTAAGGCTTTAGTGAACAAAAGTTATAAGATTTAACCTTTATAACATTTTTTAGGTGCTGCATATTATTAGATTAACTCAAATACTTTAGATGTATCAAATGTATTAACACAATATATATTTGTTGCTATTAATATGCTATGCATTACAAAATATGCTATATAACATATAAAATGAAATAAATTTTTAATCGTGTGTTTTGATGAACAAAAATTAAATTTAATTTAAATCGTTATAATTAATAAGTAAAATACACACTTATACAGATGTATTTATTTATTGCTGTTTGAAGTCTTATTAATTTTTTAAAAAAATTTACATATCAACCACAGTTCCCCTTACCTCTGCTCATCCTGATTATCCCCCAGCTCCTCCCTCCTTTCACTCATCAGAAAAGATAAGGCTTCTCATAGAGAGTCAACAAAGTCTGGCATACCAAGTTAAAGCAGGACCAAGCACTTCCTTCCTGTAGCAAAGCTGAGCAATGTAACTCTCTCAGGGACTGGACTCTAAAAAGCCAGTTCATGTACTAGAGATAAATTCTGATCCCACAGCCAGAGACCCCACAAACTGTCCAAGTCACAAAGTGTCATCCGCATTCAGAAGGCCTTGTTTGCTCATATGCAGGTTTCCCAGCTCTTAGCCCAGAGTCAGTGAGTTCAAAGTAGTTCAGGTCAACAATCTCTGTGAGTTTCCTTATCATGATCATGACCCCTTTACTCATATAATCTTCCCTGTCTTTGACTGGACTGGGAGCTCATTCCAATGTTTAGCTGTGAATCTCTGCATCTGCTTCCATTAGTTGCTGAACAAAGGTCCTCTGATAGCAATTAGAGTAGTCATCAATTTGATTACAGGGGTGGGACACTTTAGGTACCCTCTCCACTACTACTTAGAGTCTTAACTGGGTTCATCGTTGTGGATTTTTGGGAATTTCTCTCGCACCAGGTTTCAACCTAACCCAAAAACATCTTGCTCTGTCAAGTAATCTAGTTTGTTATATGCCAACTCTGACTCTCCCCCAACTCTACCATCCTGTTCCCTCATGCTCCCTTTGACTTTTTCCTACCCTCTAACCATCCTTTTAATTTACTCAGGAGCTTTTATCTATAGTCCCTTCCAGAGGGATCCATGGATGTCTTTTTTAGGGTCCTCTTTGTTACCTATCTTCTCTGAGGTTATGCACTGTAGCCTGGTTATCCTTTGGTTTACATCTAATATCCACTTAAGCATGAGGACATTCTGTGTTTATCTTTCTGGGTCACCTCGCTCAGTGTTTTTTTACTAGTTCCATCCATTTGCCTGCAAATTTCATGATGTCACTTTTTTCTGCTGTGTAATACCCCATCCTGTAAATGTACTACATTTTTTAAATTCATTTTTAGGTTGAGGGGTATCTAAGTTGTATCTAGGTTCTGGCTATTACAAAAATTGCTGCTATGAACATAGTTGAGCTAATGTCTTTCTGATATGAATGTGCATCCTTTGGATATATGCTGAAGAGTGATATTGCTGGATCATAAGATAGGTTGATTCCCAGTTTTATGAGCAACTGCCATACTGATTTCCAGGGTGGCTGTATAAATTTATATTCTCACCAGTAATGGAGAAGTGTTCTTATTCCACATCCCCTCCCCCATAGGCTGTCATCAGTGGTTTTGATCTTAACATTCTGATAGGTGTAAGGTGGTATCTAAGAGTTGTTTTGATTTGCATTTCCCTGATGGCTAAGAATGTATGCAGGTTTACTTAAGGTGATATGAGTCTTGATAATAGGCAAAACATCTGTAAGTATATTAATATAAATTTGTAAAATTTGTATGGCTTCATAAAATTTATATGTAGTTCATTCTGTCAAGCAATTTTTTTACAATAACACAAAATATTTGTAATATTCTTAAGAAGTCAGCAGTGAAATGACCTTCCTTTTAATGTCCTTTCCTTAAGTCTGTTGTTAACACTGCTCTTAACTTTGCTCAAAATACAAGATGCAAGCATTAAATTCTCAGAACATGTAAGCATGTTTACTTTGGAAAACCCCTTAAATATAGTGTTGTTCTCTATCTTGTCAGTAGAATCACAGTTTAATGCCAATGGAAAAAGCATATATACTGTGAAAGGAATTGAGACATAATGTTAAATCCAGGCTAACTGAGTGAATGACTGATTGAAGTCTAAAACATAAATATGCAAAATGGAATATACTACAGTGCTGGAAATTTGGAGACATTCAGAGAGATATTACCTAAACCCAGCAATCACAGTAGTGTGCTTGCTATAGACATTAAAGAGATATTGTAATCTACTGTAAAATGTCCCCTATGGCCAAACTATAGCATATTAATCTATAGACAAAATGTAGTATTTTATTAAAATACAAAGCACAAAAGGAATTTCTGAGGCCATTTTTAGTTAAATATTTCAATAAACGAGTGAAAGACATAGAAAACCTTTTGTGCAGAATTGAAATTAATTCCTATCAGAATAAATAAGATTATAGCTCCTCACTCTGTAAGTATAAGTTTTACAAAGTGCTGTCTGTTCAATACAGGAATGGGAGACACAGGAATACCTGCAATAAAGACAAAGGCTTATCAGCAATGCATAGTTGTGCTACTGTGTCCCTTTGATGTGCTCTAAGAAGGCGACTTTACCTCCAATGTCTTCCTCCCAAACTGAAAGCTTTTGCCCAGACTTCTTTAATGCCAGTGTAGCTAGGGTAAGAGATTTGTTTCTATTATTAGACTAAAACCAGTTACTCTCATATTTTTTTCTTATTTTAAAGGACTTTATTTTCTAAAAAAGTGATATAAAATTGAGTAACAAGAAAGAAAAAAAAAAGAAAAGATATGTAACAATGCCATTGTGTAGAATGAATAGTGTCGAGTTCAAATAACTAACAGAAAACTATATTAAATATAATTTTCAGATCCCAACCTGTTCAGTAGTTGTGGTTGGTAGCTTGGGTGTCCTTTACTTTTTTTTAAAAGTCACTAATGAGTGAGTACATCCCCTGCTTATCTTTCTCGGTTTGAGACCCCTCACTCAGGAGGATATTCTCCAAATCCATCCATTTGCCTGTGAGTTTTAGTACATCATTTTTTCTTACTGCTGAGTAGTACTCCATTGTGTAGATGTGCCACAGTTTGTTAATCCACTATTCACTTGATGGGCATCTAGGTTGTTACCAGGTTCTTGCTATTATGAATAATGCTGCTATGAACATAGTTGAGCTAATGCTCTGGGGGTGTGAATGTGCATCTTTAGGGTATATGCCCAGTAGTGGTATTGCTGGATCCTTGGAGAGATTAATTCCCATTTTTCTCAGAAATTGCCATACTGCATTCAAGAGTGGCTAACCAAGATTACATTCCCACCAACAAGGAAAGTCTTACTCTGCATTCTTTCCAACATAGGCTGTCATCTGTGTTTTTAATCTTAGCCATTCTGACAGGTGACAGATGTAAGGTATCTCAAAGTTGTTTTGATTTTTATTTCTCTGATGGGTAAATTTGTTGAGTGCATTTTTCAAGTGCCTTTCAGCCATTTGTAATTCTTGTGCTGAGAATTCCCTTTTTAGTACTGAACTCCATCTTTTAATTGGGTTATTTAGGGGCTTGGGTTTCTAGTTTCTTAAGTTCTCTATATATTTTAGAGATCAGTCCTCTGTCACTTGTAGGGTTGGTGAAAATCTTTTCCCATTCTGTAGGCTATCATTTTGTCTTTTTGACTGTGTCCTTTGCCTTACAGAAGCTTCTCAGTTTCAGGAGGTCCCACTTATTGATTGTTGTACATAGTGTCTGTAAAACTGGTGTTATATTTAGGAAGTGGTCACCTGTGCCTATGCATTAGAGGATAATTCTATCAAGTTCAGTGTAGTTGGGTTTATGTTGAGGTCTTTGATCCACTTGGATTTGAGTTTTGTGCAGGTTGATAGGCTTGGATCTATTTGCAGTTCTCTACACACTATAATACAGTTATGCCTACACCATTTGTTAAAGATACTATCTCTTTCCATTGAATATTTTGGGCCTCTTTGTCAAAGATCAGGTGTTCATAGGCATGTGAGTTAATGTCGGGGTCTTCAATTTGATTCCATTGGTCCACAAGTCTGTTTTTATTCCAGTCCCAGGCTGTTTATATTACTGCAGTTCTATAGTATAACTTGAAGTCAGGGATGGAGATGCCTCCTGAGGTTCTTTTGGTGAGAAAAATTGTTTTGGCAATCCTGGCTTTCCTGTTATTCCAAATGAATTTGAGCATTATTCTTTCAAGATCTGTAAACAATTGTGCTGGAATTTTGATGGGAATTGCATTGAATATGTAGATTGCTTTTGGTAAGATTGCCATTTTTACTATGTTGATCCTACCTATCCAGGAACATGGGAAATTTTTCCTCTTTTTTTTTTTTTTTTTTTTTTGATATCCTCTTCAATTTCTTTCTTCAGTGATCTAAAGTTTTTGTTAAACAGATCTGTTACGTTTTTGGTTATATTTACACCTAGGTATTTAATGTTATTTGCAGCAATTATAAAGGGTGATATTTTCTTTCTTTCATTATTCATGAAATAAGAATCTGGTGGTCAGAAATGTTTTGTTAAAATTACATTCTGGATCCTATTCCCAGCAGTAATCCTGAGTTCTTGCCATCTATGAAGGAAATAATATTCAACTTAGGAAAGAGAATTTTATTAAAAAACTTCATTATAGCCTCTTTTATTATTCCATGAAAATGTCTGCTTTCTTTCTGGTCTGCTTCCTTTAAACATGTAGTGATGAATTTTTAGGGCCCTGGTCATTCATCATTCATTAAAATGTTGTTCAATGTACCTATAGATAACCTAATATTTAATTCCTAATTTAAAAAGTAAAGCCAGTTAGAAAAATTTATTGCTTTTAGTTTTTGAGATTTGAGTGTATGTGTGTGTGTGTGTGTGTGTGTGTGTGTTTGCACTTGTTTTGCAGATGCCCAAGAAAACCAAAGCCCAAGGGGGCATCAGTCTTCTGGAGCTGTCCCATGTGGTTGCTGGGAATGGATCTTCAGATGAAATGGATGGATTTGGAGAATATCCTCCTGAGCAAGGTATTACAAACTCAGAAAGATAAGCAGGGGATGTACTCACTCATTAGTGGACTCTAAACAAACAAACAGACAAAAACAAGAAAAAAGCCCAAGCTGCAAACCACAACAATTGAACAGCTTGGGACCAGAAACACCCTGGACTCACTCCTTGGATCCCACTTCCCCTAGAGGAACACCTGACTCAGTCTTGAGGTTGGGGGGAGAAAACTGGATCTGCCAGGAGTGAAGACTGAACTAAGCAATACTGGGAGAGTGGGATCACGGGACTGCCTGCAGCCTGCCCAGGGAGGGGATTGGGAGTTGTGGAGAAGAGAGAATGACCTGATGTGGTTGGAGGGGGAAGGGACCTTGAGAAAGGATATACAAGGATAGAAAGTGTGACTTCTTTGTTCATAATAATAATAATAAAAGAAAAAAGGAAGCTAATAGACATAGATATTATTTGCTCTATGATGAGAAAAGTGACTCAAACTCTGAGTTTTGATTCTGTCATATGTGATATGAAAATAATGTTTACTGTCCAAAATGCCTTGGAGTCTGTAGCAGACTCATGGGTGCATCCTTAGTGCTAGAAGTCAGAAATGTACTAGATGCAACTAGTCTTTTCATTAGATTTAAGAATAGGAACCCTCGTGAGTCAGCTTTTGTTAAAATGCTAAATGCCAAGCACAGAAGCAAAAAATGACTGTAGGCTACTGCATTCCATAGAAGGAGACACTGTGTCTATGGAAGATAAACAAGATGCTCTGAAACACATCCTTTATGAGAGTTTATTTCAGATTCACAAACAGGAACCCAAGTAACTAAGTGGGAGAAATTCATCCATCAGCACAGCACACCAGGATGCTTACTTTTATAACATTCGAATTCTAAAGTGAAGTAAAAAAAAATATAATTCCAATCACTGTTACTATTTCAATAAACCTTATTTTTTTATTGAGAAAATAAAAGTAGAAGACACCAAAGCTGTGTTAAAGTCCCCATTTTTGAAAAGATATTATTTATTCAACTGCTAGAGTGCATTTCTTTTTTGTTTTTCATTTTCTAATCTCTGGAGAATGCGAGTTACCATTTAAATTCAAGTCTTTGGTTTACCCAAAATAGAAAGATACAGCTAATCCTTGTTAAAAACTGATGAATATTCAGTTTTCTTGTCAAGGATATTATGCTGGATTGAAATTGTTGAAATCCCCTAAGGATAGAACCACATTTATATTATGTGTCTGATTTAGCAAACAGGATTCCCTTCTAAGCACTCTGGCAACTTATTCGGAGAAACATGCTGACGGCATTAGCAACTGGGCACTACTATGCTTGAGAGTTCTTCAGTTTGCCAAACAGGGTAGCTCAGTAACAAAAAAACTCACTTAGTGTATAGCCATCTGAGGTTCCAACTCAAGCATCTCCAAATTAAATAAATTAATAAAATTTAACAATGAAAGATGAAGTTGTAAATATTTTGCATTTATTGTGTGAATGTAGAGTTCTTCTAACTATGACTTTTTCATATAGTAACTAAGCAAAGGTAATGAGAAAGGCAGATATTAATAGTGGGAGGGAGAAAAGCTGCTATCAAGACAATATGCTATGGCAGTTCTCACTATCCAGATTAAAGACAGTCTTTGTTTTCCCTGTATCTAATGTCTTGTCCTTAAAATTCTACACAGTAGCATGCCCTTGTATTTTGTTCATTAGATCCTGTGGCTGTCTACCAGGCTAAAACAAGAGCAAATTCTTCAGTTGCTGGCATCTGAATGGTAGTCTTTGTTTTATCCCATCCTTTACCATCTTACGTCCAAATACAATAATCTCTTTTCTTTGCCTCAGTTTACCTTTCCAGAATATATTGTACTTCCAATTCATCTCCCTAGATTCCTGCAGACTCCCACAAGCCTGTCCACTTTGCATTTATTGAGACATTTATTTTCGTTTCTATATCTATAATTCTAATTCTTTGATCCATACCTCAGAGCATTTCTGTTGTAATTTCTTTTCTAGCTGATTTAAGAATGATGCACTTTTAAATTACTCTTTGGATGAAGATTTTTGCCATTGATATTAGAACTGGGTTTGTGAAAATCTGCTAATTTTTTAATAAATGATCCAATGAATTTCAGTATTACATGGGGCTATAAAATTATTTATTTCTTGGCTTAAGCACTTATTCCAGAGGGTGCTTTCTAACATTCAACTCCAAATGGAAGCTGACAAGCACACTAGACTTCAGAAAGGTGAATAAATTTAGCAGGACCTTCCACCCTGAAGTAAGAAAAGCCGCAAATGACAGCCATAAATTCCACTGGTGGGGAAAAAAAAAAGTTTCTTCTCTCAAACATTTCCTTCTTAGCAAAGGAAATTTATCCTCCTAGCATTCCTTCCATTCTTTTTTGGAGAGCCTGTTGAGGAACAGGAAAGCTGGGCAGTAGGTACACTGGGGGCCCATATCCTTTCTATGCCACTTCCCACATGAACCTCCTCTGTGGGATCCATTTTATTCTACATTTACAATATTGACTTCTGCTCTTTGCTAGAGGAGGCAAGTCTTTCTACATCCCATTTAAGTCCAAATATAAGTCATATTCTTACCACTAACAGTTCTGTCAATGTGAAAGATTGTATTTTAACTCATATTTTTCAGACATCTTTTGGTATATTATTAATTGCTACAATATTCAAGTAGAGAAAAATGACATTGCTTGAAATACCTAAAATCAAAAAATAAGTATTTTCCTGAGTGCCTGCAAAGAAGGCTGCATTCCACACTCTGGAAAGAAGCCTTTCCCTGAGCTCAGATTAGGTCCACCAAATTACTACTTCTTAAGTAGAAGAAAAAAAATAATGATGGCTTGCTGTGTAAATATTTTGCATGAAGAATAATCCATAGTATGAATAAGGACTCAATAATTAGTTGTGGGAGTACTAAGCAAATGAATGGATGATATTCTCACTTTCCTCTAGGTAATTAGATTCAACACCAGCTGGAATGTGATCCACTTATCCCCATGATGCACACACTACAGTAAGTATCTGCATTCATAGAGCAGTTAAGGTGAAAAGGATAAAGGTCTGTGGCAGTTGCTTCAAGCAGACAATATTTTCAGACAGCGAGGACAGATGGATTTCTCCTGAAATAGAAACAATACATATGCTTTGGCGACTTATGAAGGGCTGAGGGTCCAGAGGGAATGTCAAGAATAAAGAGTGTCACAAGAGCATATGCCCATTTTTTAGAAAAATACTAGCTGGAAGATTTATTAGTTGTATAGCTCACCTCAAAGCAAAACTTTACAGCTTCCCAATTATCCATCACACTTGTTAAACTACTTGCTGATTAGAAGTTTAAAAAGTGCAACTTATAGGCTGCCACAAGAGTATTTTCTTTGTGATTTTTCATTGAATGTCACAAAATAGTAAAGCTAGCAAAACAGAACATTTAAAAAAGTGGCAAAGACAATTGCTGTTTTCAATTCTGTTCAGTGACAAAGCTGCTTACATTAAGCAATGACTTCATAAAAAATGGTGAACAATGACTTGCTGAAAATACAAAGGTATTTAGAAGTTTGTAGGACTCTTCTGTGAGAAACAGCTCCAGAGTCAGTTTGAGAGACAAAAATGCAGTTCATAATAGTTTGACATCATATTGTCAAAACTGGTAATCATGGCTCTCTGAAGATAAGTTTCCTAGTGAGCAATAAGAACTACATGCAGTATATCTAATTCAATGACATTAATATCAAGTGCAATAGGAGTGGTAATTTTGATGAGTAAATGTCAAGTAGAATTCAGTTTTGCAAAATTGATACATGTCTGAGCCTTACCCAAGCATTTGCACACACAATCCACACTGTCCCTCTCAAGTGACTTCATTTTTAGAAGCCTTTCAATTTTGACAGTTCATCATAATAATGGATTTATGTATATAGATATATATACAGCTCAGTGAGGAGTAACTCTAGCTAAGCCCCCCCTCCCTTTAATCACATTGATTTAAAGTGAGGCTCCAGTATATTTGAAGTAATCACAGGCACTTAGCACTTTGGTGGAAAAAGGTTTCTTTGTTTGCAAAACAAGCATAATGCCATAATTTGTGATTTTTAGAGAGCATTTTGCAGAAAAGAATCTGAATCACCTTTTATCAAGAATAAGGAGAACAGTCACTCGCATTTTTAATGCTGCTGTTACTTGCTTAACACCACCACCATATCTCACCATCTGTCTGGACCAGGCTGAAAGTTCCCTAGGTTCAGCCAAGTTGTCAGAATAGCTTCTTTTTAGCCACCTTTGAAGAAATGGTTTACTTTAGAAAACAAGAAAATCTTCATGACAATCAGAACTGTCTCCAGTGAGAAAAGCCCAAGTGCCAACCATGCATAGGCAAGTATTAGGCTCAGAATCCATATAACTGTGTCTTGTCAAATGCATTGCTACACAGCACTGGGGATTAAAATGTGATAATTGTTGAATGCAGAGCAGTCCTAAATTATTTTTAATAGTGGAACAAAGCACTTTGCTAATAGTCAACTAAATAACTTTGTTGCATGATTTCAGTGAGTTTGGCAATGAAATACTTTAGAGCCATGAACCTTCAGACCATAAAATTTCTATACAAAATATTTCATAGTCTATGGAATTCAATTGTATTTAAACCATCTTATTAACAAGTCTTTACAAATTTTTATTTGAGAATTACTGGCACAAATATAAGCAATCAAATCAGAATATTATTGACATAGACTGGGAACAATTTTCAATAGAGAACAAAGTAGAATACACAGATTTCATATGTAATATGTCATTGCAAATTACAGCTACACATATTTGTGTACAATCTCATTTTCTTATCAGGGTTAAAACATAGCCATAAACCCAAGAAATTACCTTCCTCACTAGCTTTCAGTCTGTTACATCTACATGTGTATATGCTCACCAATATCCCAACATTTTGAGTCTCATTTATCTGAGTTATAACTATAAAAAATTCCAATAAATATAATTATCATACATTTTAAAATTTTCCTCTGTGGATTAATATGCTACCAAATTAATTTAAGACTTAAACCATAATTTAATTTTATAAATGTACAATAATTAATATATAGATTTTTCCACTGAAAAGTATTGATTTCAATTGGTTTTCAAACTGTTGAAGAAAATGCAACTTACTAAAAAAAGTTAATTTAGTTCACAATGTTCAATGTTCAACTAATGTTTGAAAAATAAACTATGTAGTTAAAGCCACTTTTAAACAGAAACATAAAGAAGAGAAGTGGTTAAAGAAAAACAGAAAACCACTGTTGTATGATAAAAGTATAAAGAAAGTAATGGCCTTATATAAAAAGATTTGCTGACTTTTTAAGTACTGTCATCTTTATTTGCTAATGAACATTAGCACTATTTAAAGTTTGGCATAGAATTCTTTATATAGAATCAAGAATATATATAAAGATAGAAGACAGCATTTACCAAAAGAAGATATTGAAAATAAGGAAGTATTTCAAACTCATGCAAAATTATAATAACCTAGTACAATTTTAGAGGTTTGTTATTATTTGTTTGTTAAATGTCTATAGCCAAAGAAAACTATATGTATGTCATAAATCTTCAGATAAGATGAATTTATCTGGAGCACTTAAAAATCTCAAAGGCAATAAACAAAGACATATTTATTTTCTTTTATTTCTTTTTTTCTTGTTTTTTTTATTATTAATCAAGTCTCATTTTTTTATCCCTGTATCCCTTTGTTCAAATGTCCTTCCCCTCACACCCCTACAAATCACTCTTCTCCCCATCTCCTTATCTCCTCCCCAGCAAGGACAGAAGGTCCCAAGGTCCCAAAGTGGCTTAGTTCAGCATCCACTCCAGGCAAATCCACTTTCCTCATCCCCACATCAAGACTGGGTCAGGTGTTCCTCTGGAGGCAATGGACTCCAAAGTGCCAATTCAAGGTGCTTCAGATCCCAAGCTGTTCAGTGTTGACACATTTATTTTTATTTCAAATACCTAATGAAAATTTGCCAGATGAGTGTTACCAGTAGCTAAAGCAGAACAGTATGTTTCATCTTGAATTTATAAGCTGTTTCTGGACTGACGCAAAGCAGTGTATAGATAGAAAACTGGATGTGACAAAAAAAATTCACTCAGAAACTCACAGCAGCTATAGTTACCAGGACAAGATCAAGCCATTCAACATTCTATGCATAGAGAAGTGGTTCTCCAGATCTGAGACTTAGCTGAGGGATTTTGGTAACTAATAGCTTCTATAGGAAAAAGAGTTTGGTTTCCTTCATGGAAGTGAACTCTCAGTTACTCAAGCTCAAGGGGATGGTCCACTATTCATGAGTAGCTCTAATTGAACTCTGATCATAAAGAAAAGAGGATATAAAGATTGGAAAATGGCAAAATGACTGAGAGAAGTTGGAGGAGGAAAAGGGGAAAATGATCAAAATATCATGTATATGTACATGAAATACTCAAAGCCTATATAACTAAACTTGTGTACAATAGAAAATCTGAGATGAGTAGATAAACATCTAAATCTACTACAATTAAAATACATTACACTAACATACCTTACAATAATGAAATATGTATAATACTTTGCTAAGTTTTCTATAGAACCCTAGCTAGATCCTCAGAAGGAGTCTAGTGAAAATAAATAATGTGTAACTTTACCTTCCTTAGCATTGTCATGACAATGTTAACATGTGGTCTTAGGCACAGAAACAGGAAAAAAGAGACTTAGCAAACAAAGGGTGGATAGAGACAGTATAATGCAGGTTTCTGTTTGTGAGACCAAGGGAATCAGAACCCACCAAAGACAAGATCAAGATACATTCCAAAAAATTAAAGAGGTGAGTATTTTGTCACCTTACTGAGAGAAGTAACAAGCACTAAGTGTGACATAGAAACTGTGGGGCTTATTATTATTTAGTTGTCATCATAATTAAGAACATTAGAAGACTATTCTCCTGAAGCTTTTCAAAGAGTGTGAAGATAGGATGAAAGAAATCATGCACCCTGCCTTTAACTGATAAAGGCTTTGTTCACAAAGTATGTCTACTTCTCCTGGCCACTGTTTCCACATTTCTCCACTAAATATTTCAAATGATACATTTTAAATAAATTTTGTATCAGCCAAAACAAACTCTAATTTCTAACAATTAGGACATTTTATAAATTTATTTTGGCAGAATTCTCTGTTTTAAGGTGCTTTTAGCTCAGTATAAATGGGTGGAAAAATCTCACTAGTGTAAAATGCATCAGTTATAGCATGTTCTGCCTGTCTTTTTCTATATAATGTATCTGCCCTGCATCCCAATAACTCATGAGCATTATCTGGAAGATAGCCACATATGACCAATAAAGATAGGTAATGACTCAATTGCAAATTTTTCAATTAAAATATTGATTTTGGCTGGGCCCTTTTTGTTAATACATTTTTACAACCAGACAAGGCTCTAATTCTTATACCTATTAATTTACATAAAATATTTCCTCATGCTTACTGTGTTCCAGTTAAATCAATAAGATCAACTAGGATTTCAGTATCTACAGAGATATAAATATAGATTACAAGCTATAGGATAAAAGATAATAAACATGAACATTATATTACAACATACATACATATGTTGTCATTTCGAATGAGGTATCTCATAAAGAGTTGTATATGCATAGAAAATATGAGCTAGGGTATTGAATACTGATATGATTGAAGATATTCTAATATCATAGATGAAAAGTCTTTCATGAGTTCATAGCCTAATGGAGCCTTGATGGACACAGAAGGCCACAGAAGTTATGCCTTTATAGACTATATTTTCTTTCTCCTTCCATTTTTTTCTCTCTTTTCCTCTTCTTCTCCTGCTCTCCCTCCCCACTCTGCCCTCATTCATCTCTCTGTATCATCAGGTTTGTTCCACCATAGTCATCTTCCATGATTCTTCCTCATAACAATCCTAATAACAATGTACCTAGCAAATTATGAATTAAATACTTTGAAACTATGAACATTATTAAAACTACCCTTTTTTAAGCTATTATTCTTAAGTATTTTCAAATAGCCACTTATGTTGAATAGCACAAATATTTTTAAAAATGTATAGACACTGAAGACACACTGAAGAAAAAAGTAACAGGACATAGTTCAACATGATTCACTAAATAGACAAATCAGACATTGTTGAGCAGGTAAATAATGTTCAATGAATGAGTGTAACTAAATAGGTAGATTAAAGGAAACATGCCTTAGGGAATATCTTTGAGGCTGAACAAAAGGGTAATGAGGTCATATAGAAATAAAAAAAAAGAATCGTCCTAAGTAATAAATGCAAGCAGTACCCTGAAAAGAGAAATAGAGTCTTAGGCAAACAGAACATTTAGTTGAACCAAGGCACATAGGGAAAGAAATAGAGTGTTTGTTTAGAAAGAGGTACAAAAGTTGGTGAGATGGATATGTCTAAGTGTGAGAAAAGTTATCACATCAATAGAAGTAAAATAATGACCATTCTACTCTGTATTTATAAAAGCTCAGGCAGAATTTCAAAGATAAATCAACATATCAGAATGAGAATGGAGGTAAAAAGTTAACTACAAAACTTAAAAACATATTTAAAGTATAGCATTTAGTAATACCAATTAATGAAGAATGGTAGAGATGAAAAGTATCAACAGATGAAGTTAAAAAAAAAATGGTTCAAAGAAATTGATCTCAGAACCTTTGTACCCATCCAGAGCAGAGTCAAAGAAGGGCCTAGGCCCTGCCTGGCTGGGGCCCATCTCCAGGGCCAACTGCATCATCAGACAAGGACTGAAGGTCTTGGAAACGCAGTCCCCTGTTCAGAGCAGAGTCAAGGATTGAACATATCCCTTGCTTAGAGCAGACAGGAGACCCACAAGTCCCCGAGCCACAACTGACTGGGAGCTGACTAATTGTGACATGAGCAGATGCCAGTGCAAGAATACATATAGCAATATAAAGAACAACAAGGCAACATCAGAAGAAAGAGATGGTTCTACAACTACAAGACCTGAAAAGAGCAATGAAGAGGAATCAGAAGAAAAATAACGCAAAAACACCCTTATGAAGATTACTGAAGCTTTCAAAGAGGATATAAAAATTCCCATAAAGAAATAGAAGAAAATAAAAACAAAAAATTGGAAGAGATGAACAAATCCAGGAAAGAGAACCAAGAAAAGGAAAACCAAAAAATGAAAGAAACATTCCAGGAACAGAAACTGAAATAGAAGCAATAAAGAAGCCACAAAATGAGGCAAAGGTAGAAATTAAAATCCTAAAGAAAAGAGCTGAAACTACACACACAAGCATAACCAACAGAATCGAAGGGATGGAAGAGAGAATCTCTGGAGTGGAAGACTCAATAGTGGAAATAGATACATCAGTCAAAGAAAACATTAAAACAAAAAAAGCCATAACACAAAATGTTCAGGAAATTTGGGACACCATGAAAAGACATAACCTGAGAATAATAGGAATAGAAGAATGTGAAAAATTCCAGCACAAAGGCACAGATAATGTTTTCTTTTTTTCCTGTATACTTTTTATTATTATTATTATTATTATTATTATTATCATTATTAACAAAGAAGTCACACTTTCTATCCCTGCATATCATTATTCAAGGTCCCTTCCTCCTCCCGCCACATCAGGTCATTTTTTTTTCTCCACCACTCCCCATCCCCTCCCTGGGCAGGCAGCAGGCAGTCCCGTGGTCCCACTGTCCCAATAATGCTTAGTTCAGTCTCCACTCCTGGCAAATCCATTTATGTCCCCCCTGCCTCAAGAGTGAGTCAAGTGTTCCTCTAGGTTGAGTGGGATCCGAAGGAGTCAGTCCAGGGTGTTTCTGATTCCAAGCTGTTCAATGGTTGTGGTTTGCAGCTTGGGCATGCTTGGCTTTTTTCTTGTTTGTTTGTTTAGAGACCACTAATGAGTGAGTACATCCCCTGCTTATCTTTCTGAGTTTGTGATACCTCACTCAGGAGAATATTCTCCAACTCCATCCATTTGCCTGCAAATTTTAGGATATCATTTTTTCTTACTGCTGAATAGTACTCCATTGTGTAGATGTACCACAGTTTGTTAATCCATTCTCCAGTTGAGAGACATCTAGGTTGTTTCCAGGTTCTTGCTATTACAAATAATGGTGCTATAAACATAGTTGAGCTAATGCCTTTGGAGTATGACTGTGCATCTTTAGGGTATACACCCAGAAGTGGTATTGCTGGGTCCTTGGTGAGATTGATTCTCAATTTTCTGAGAAACCACCATACAACATTCCAAAGTGGCTGAACAAGCTTACACTCCCACCAACAATGGAGGAGTGTTCCCCTTGCTCTGCATCCTCTCCAACATAGGCTGTCATCTGTGCCTGTTATCTTAGCCAATCTAACAGGTGTTAGGTGGTATCTCAAAGTTGTTTTGATTTGCATTTCTCTGATGGCTAAAGATGATGAGCACTTTTTCAGGTTCCTTTCAGCCATTCATAATTCCTCTGCTGAGAATTCCCATCTTAGAGTTGAACCCCATTTTTTGATTTAGTTAGTCAAGGTTTGCGGCTCTAGATTCTTGAGCTCTTTATATATCTTAGAGATCAGTCCTCTATCACTCGTAGGGTTGGTGAAAATCTTTTCCCATTCTGTAGGCTGTCATTTTGTCCTATAGACAGTGTCTTGGGCTTTACAGAAGCTTCTTAGCTTAAGGAGATCCCACTTATTAATTGTTGTTCTTAATGTCTGTGCCACTGGTGTTATATTTAGGAAGTGGTCACCTGTGCCAATTCATAGAAGTGTATTTCCCACTTTCTTTTCTATCAAGTTCAAAGTGGCTGGGTTTATGTTGAGGTCTTTGATTCACTTGGATTTGAGTTTTGTGCAGGGTGACAGACTCGGATCTATTTGCATATTTCTACACACTTTCATCCAGCTATGTCAACACCATTTGTTAAAAATACTATCTTTTTTCCATTGAATGTTTTGGGCCTCTTTGTCAAAGATCAAGTGTTCATAGGTTTTTGGGTTAATGTCTGGATCCTCAATTTTATTCCATTGATCCACAAGTCTGTTTTTATGCCAGTATCAGGCTGTTTGAGCTACTGAGTCTTCCACTTCAGAGATTCTATCTTCCATCTCTTGAACTCTGTTTGTTATACTTGTATCTGTGGTTCCAGCTTTTTTCTTCAGATTTTCTATTTCCAGCTTTGCCTCATTGTGTGCCTTTTTTATTGCTTCTATTTCAGTTTTTAGTTCCTTGCATGTTTCTTTCATAGATTTGTTCATCTCTTCCAATTTTTTGTTTTTATTTTCTTCTATTTCTTTAAGGCTATTTTTCATATCTTCTTTGAGAGCTTCAATGATCATCATAAAGGAATTTTTGGTGTTGCCTCCTTCTGTTTCCTCTTCATTGTTCAGTTCAGGTCTTGTATTTGTAGGATGGCCACTTTCTTCTGGAGTTACCTTGTTGTTCATTATATTATTAAGTAAATTTTTGCACTGGCATCCACCCATAGCTTCAGTGGTTCATGATTAGGTGGCTCCTGTTCAGTTGTGTTACTCAGGCTTGTGTGCCTCCTGTTACCTCTGAGGAAAAGGTCTGCTCAATCTCTACCTCTGCTCTGGGCAGGGGACTGAACTTCAAGTCTTCAATCTTTCTCTGTTTGACCAATTGTTGGCGGGGAACATGGCAGTCAGAGCTTATCTCTGTCTGCTTTAGAGTGCATGGGTGCAAGCTCTGCAGACAGCACCTGGTCCCAGAGCTGGAACTGGAATCAAAGGGAGCTCAACTCTCCCTGGCACAGATACAGGTGCTTGGGCCTGCTGACCCCTCCTCACCTCTGGGCAGGGTCTGAGTCTGTCCTTCAGGGTCCCCAGTCCTTATCTGATTGCTCAGTTGGAGGTGAGTAGCCTTGCAAATTTCCTCAGCAGCAGCTGGGGCAAGCGTGGCAGTCAGAGCTTATCTCTGTCTGCTACAGAGTGGGTGGGTCTCCCAAATAAAGTTTTCAATAAAATCATAGAAGAAAACTTTCCCAACTTAAAAGAAGGAGATGCCTATAAAGATACAAGAAGCTTACAGAACACCAAATAGATTTGACCCCCCCCAAAAAAGTGTACTTGCCAAATAATAACCAAATCATTTTTATTTTATGAGCTGATAAAGGAAATGACCAACATACCTATAATGGCAGACCATCATAATAATATCTGACTATTCAATGGAAACAATGAAAGCAAGAAGGTCTTGGTCCAAAGCTAATCAGACACTGAAAGAGCAAGGCTGCCAACCTAACTACTGAACCAAGCTAAACTATCAATCAACAAAGATGCGGTAAACAAGGTATTTCATGACAAATTCAGACTTAAACAATACCCATCTATAAATTGGGCCCTTCAAAAAGCCTTAGACGGAAAACTCCAAACTAAGGATCCCAGATAAACCCATGAAACCACAAGTAATCAATAACCCCACAATAGAAAACCCAGAGAAAGAAAAATACATACAACCCACCACCAAAATTAACAGGAAATATCATTAAGTGGTCACTAATATCCCTTAATATCAGTTCATCTATAAACTCACACTGTAAAATTCACACTAGGGCACAATCCACCTATAAAAAGACAGACACTAACACAATGGATACAAAAACAAAAGCCATCCTTATGCTGCACTCATGAAACACACCTCAGCCTTAAAGACAGACACAGGCTCAGAGTAAAGGGTTGGAAAAAGATTTTCCAAGCAAATGGCCCTAAGAAATAAGTTGGGATTGCCATTCTACTATTGAACAAAGTAGACTTCAAACTAAAATCAATTAAAAGAGACCAAGATGGACATTACTTATTCATTCCTGAAAAATGGTTAAGATGAGGTTTCAATCTTGAATATTTAAGTCCCTAATATAAGGGTACCTATCTTTGTAAAAGAAACAATACTACAGCTAAAAATCTCACATCAACCCTCATACCCTAATAGTGGGAGAATTCAATACCCCACTTTCATACTTTGATAAGTGAAACAGACAGAGACTAAACAGAGAAATAAGGAGTCTAACAGAGGTTATAATGTAAATTGATTTAATAGATATTTACAGAATTCTACCCAAAGACAAAGGAATATACATATTTCTCAGTACTACATGAAACTTTCCCTAAAATTAGCCAATAATTGGTCATAAGGCAAATATCAATAGATACAAAACAGTGGAAATAGTCCCTTCTTTCATATCAGTTCACGATAGCTTAAAGTTAGAGTTCAACAATAACCAAAATCCCAGAAAGTCTACCATCTCATGGAAACTAAACATCACTCAACTGAACCACCTCTGGGTCAAGGAAAAAATTATGAAAGAAATCAAAGTTTTCCTGGAATTTAACAAAAAATGAATCCACTACATACCCAAACATGTGGGACACAATGAAGGCAGTCTTGAGAGGTAAATTCATATCACTAGATGCCTATATGAAAAACCTAGAGAAATCCCACACTAGAGACCTAACAGCACAGCTGAAAGCCTTAGAAGAATTAGAAGCAAACTCAACTAGAAGAAGTAGATGGCAGGAAATAACCAAACATAGAGTTGAAATCAATATAATTGAAACAAAAAGAACATTATAAAAAAATCAATGAATCAAAGAGTTGGTTCTTTGAGAAAGTCAACAAGATAGATGAAGCCTTATCCAAACTAACAAAAAAGCAGAGAGAGAGTATCCAAATCAATAAAATCAGAAATGAAGAGGGGGCATAACAACAGACCCCCATCATATTAAATACCAAAACAGACCTATAACTCTTAAGGAAATTGAAGCTGTCATTAAAAGCCACCCAAGTAAAAAAAAGCCCAGGTCCAGATGATTTCAGTGAAGAGTTCTTTCAGACATTCAAAGATGAGCTATTACCAATGTTCCTCAAACTGTTCAACATAGTAGAAATTGAAGAAATATTGCCAAACTCTTTTTATGAGGCCACAATTACCAGCTTCATAATAAATCATTGTGTAAATGTGCCACATTTTCTTTATCCATTCTTTTTTGAGGGACATCTATGTTTTTCCAATTTTCTGGCTATTATGAAAAAAAAACTGTCATAAGCATAATTGAGGCTGGTCTGATTCTTTCATCTTAGTATCAGGACTGGGTTAGGCCTTCCTCCTCAGGAAATGAACTCCATGCACAAGAACACAGTCTGATCTCACCCCAAGCAAGGCTCTACATACTGCCTGCCCATGCCAATCAAAAATCTCCTATATTTTGAGACCCTAGCTCTTTTTCCCCATGGTTCCCTAGTGGCTGTTTTTTATTCAGTGAGCTCCCCAGATCTCTAGCCAACCACCTCTGTGGGACACCTTCTCATAATTCTTATCCCTTTGCTCACACAGACTCTTCTCTTCCTCTCTCCAGCTAGACCATGAGCTCAATCAGGTGCTCAGCCAGGGTTCTCTGCCTCTGTCTTTGTTCATTGATGTATGTAGGTTCTGTAATGACACTTAGGGTAGTCATTCATTTATCAGAGGAAAGTCCTGTCTAGGCACCCCTTCCACTATTGGTTGGAGACCTAGCCAGGGACATTCTATGACTTCTTGGAGGTTTCTCTAACACCCAGCCTCTTTCCAACCCCACATTGGCTTCCTCTATCAAGGTATTCACTATTTTTTTCTCCCTCTTTGCTGTTCCTCTCACTCAACCATCTTCTCTCACAATTTATTCCCACCTCTCCTTGGCCTCTACCCATCATGATCCCTATTTTCTTTTTTTAAAAAATAACTATCTTTTCATGACTATTATTTATTTTTTATGCATACAGTATACAGGAGAGGGTACCAGATGTCATCATAGGGGGTTGTGAGCCACCATGTAGTTGCCTGGGAACTGAACTCAGGACATGATACCAATTTAAGGAGATCTTCTCTATTTTCTCATCTTATGGGGATCCCTGGTTGTCTCTCTTAAGTTCCTTCTGATCCCAAGCTGTTCAATAATGTTACCAAAAGGTATATGAGATGCTTTAATTTATCTAAGAAAGAAGAGATAATGTGCTCAATTCCTAATGACATCTGGATAAATGACTAGTTCGTAAGATATGGATATATGAGAAAAGAAGATATGTAGAGACAATAGAAAGATAGAAACTAGAGTCCCTTGAATTTAAGAGTTAACATGAAGTATTATTAATAATTTATTTAATTATAAAATAAAAAATTTGTAAAGAGTAATTACTGAAAATTGAAAATGACTTAAAAAATGAGTAGTAGGAAACTCAGAGAGAAAAATATTCAAATATTTCTAGATAAAATAATTTGTTTATAGAGCCTTAGTGGGGTATAAAAGGAATGTAAAATACACTTAAAAAAATTTTAGCAAGTATTGCTGAATATTAGTATTATGCTTTATTGCTATTATTGATGCAGAGTGGAATAAAGCAAACAATAAATTATTTTGAAAACATTAGAAACTAAATATTTTGTGTAGGAAAACAGAGACAGTTTCTTAAAAAGAATCCTGTTAAATGAAAATTATAGATAATAATTCACTGTATTTTATTAGATAAATATGTTTGTGGTGGTTAAATGGCTAGCTAGTAAACAGATGGTTAACAGATGGGTAGCTGATACATGACTGACAGATAGATAAATAATTATACAATAGATGATAAGTAGATAAATATAATAGATGTTAGGTAGAACAATAGATAATACATGCATGATAGATAGATAATATAAGCCATCTCTTGGCTGTGATGAACACATCTAATTCCCAGATGTTTTGGGCAAGTAGAATTTAATATACAAGTGTGTACAAACATAAACATACACACACATCAGATTTCATTAGATAAATTCCTGACAACCCTTAGTCTGGATCAAGGTATGTACATAATAAATTAGAAATATTTGGTAATACTAGAAGATAAGAAAAGCTTTTAAAATAACTACCAGCTAATACCTAATAACAGAAACATACTAAGTAATAAACAGAATTACTTACAAAACTTTTAACATTTAAACCTTTCAGTCTAGGTTGGTATGGAAGAGAAAGACTTCTAAATTCAGCAAATTTAAAAGATGTTTACCTTTGTGTTTATATTGCTGTGGTGCAATACCATGACCAAAAATCAAGTTGAGGAAGAAAGGGTTCATTTGGCTTACTATTGTTGTTCATCATTGTGGAAGTCAGGACAGGAACTCAAACAGGGCAGGATCCTAGATTTAGAAACTGATGCAGAGGAGATGCCATGGAGGTGAGCTTTTTATGGACTTGCTTCACATGACTTGCTCAGTCTTCTTCCTTATAAAAACACAGAACCAGCAGACAAGGTGTGGCATCACCCACCATGGGCCCTCCCCCATTAGTCACTAACCAAGAAAATTCCTTACAGCTGAGGAACTTTTCTCTAATGACTCTAGCTTGTGTCAGCTTGATGCACAAAACTACCCAGTACAATGTTAGAGGACAAGATTATTACTGCAAAAACTAAACAACATATGGAAACACAGGACCTTCATTTCTTGTCCTCTTACAAGGACACTTACTCAATTATGCTTATGACAGTTTTATTCATAATAGCCAGAAAATGGGAAAAACATAGATGTCCCTCAAAAAAGAATGGATAAAGAAAATGTCGCACATTTACACAATAAATTATTATGTAGCTGTTGAAAATAGCTTCGAGAAAATTGCAGGCATGTGGATGGAATTAGAAAAAAATTGTTCTGAGTGAGGTAGTCCATATCCTGAAAGACAAACATGATGTGGACTCCCTTATATTATTGGCTGTAAAGTAAAGGATGAACATGTTATAACTCACAAATCCAGAGAAGTCAAGTAACAAAGAGTGCTTAAGGGAAGATGTATGAAATCCATGACAAGAGGAAATAAACTAGACATCTAAAATGAAGGGTGTGAGGTGGATGGCATGGGAAAGGAGGGATCAGGTTGAAGGAGAATGGAGGGAGAGAATATTTAGAGAGACCAATGGAAATAGAGATGCATCTTGGGGTGAGCTAGAGATCTAGTGCAATGAAAATGCCAAGATTTCTAAGACTCCTAGCAATGGGGCATATAGAGCATGAAATAGCCATTTCCCATAACCAGGCAACACATTCAGTGGAGGGACTGAGACACCAACGCTCAAAACATTCTAGACCTACAATTTTTCCAGCCTACAAGATATGCAGGGGTAAAGGTGACACAGAAATCATAGGAGTGCCCAACTAGTGATTGGTCCAGCTTAAGAGACTGTATGAGAGAGTCCACCCCTGCCATTACCAAGAGTGCCAGGACCTAGAGGCTGGGTAGTATATGTTTGCCAGAAACATGACTGGGAAAAAAATGAGTGCAATGATACCTAATGATATTTGCTATACTCGTAGATCAGTGCCTAGCCCAATTGTCATCAGAGAAACTTCACCCAGCAACTGAGAGAAACAGATGCAGAGACCCACAACCAAACATATGGCAGAGTTCAGGAATCCTTCAGAAAAGGAATTTGGGGAGGAAAGGATTTTAGGAGTCAAACAGGTCAAGGACACAAAAAGCACAAGGAATAACTTAACTGGAGTACATAGGGGTTCATAGAAACTGTACTGACAGCCAAGGAGTCTATGTGGGACTAACCTGGGCCTCTTTATATATGTGATAGTTGTATAGCTTGTTCTCCTTGTGGGACTCCTAACAGTGAAGGCAGGGCTGTCTTTGACTCTTTTGTTAGATTTTGTGACCCTATTCCTCATTTTTGGGTTGCAGTGTCCATCCTTAAATAAGAGGGAGGTACCAAGAATAACTGAAACTTGATACTCTATATTTGGTTAAGTTCCTAGGAGACCTGCCAGTATCTGAAAGCAACAGAAGAGGAGGAGAAGATGTTATGGGGAAGAGTGGAGGTGAGGAGGAGAGACTGGAAAGTAGGGAGGGGAAAATGAACTTGAGATATAAAAACTAACGGTAAATAACAAACCATCATTAACAAACGGTTTGTTATTAAAACAATCCATAGCACAGACACAAAAATGATCTAATTGGTTTTAGAGTGTTTGAAAAATTACCAAATCAAAATAATGCTCAACTCTGGTCGCTAACATCCCCCAATCAGTGCAATTCAATAGTATGCATATTCTGAGAGAAACTTACAGTTTTACCAGTGTTGTCTAAGAGAGAAAGAATCAGGGAAAAAGAGAGAAAAGAAGGAGAATGAGAAGAAAGAATAAGTGATGAGAAAAAAATAAAGTGTAATTGCTTGAAAAAATCCAATGGCAGTCTTTCTCACATTGTAAATCTAACAAATAATTGTCATTCATATATATGACATATGCATATATACGAGCCTTGGACCTCAAAAATCATCAATGGTTAAGTGAACACATTTATTAATGATGCCTCTTTGATTCGGAAAGTTTTATTAAATGAATTCTGAAATACATGCATAGAAACCGTTAATGGAAAGTTGTGTTTTAATAAATATTGAAAATAGTGTTATTGATTCAGAGAAGCAAGAAAAAATAAGATTTTACACATAGCACTTTGTTAAGGCAAAGTGCATGTCTAATATAAAGGAAGGCACTGTCTGCAATGATTATCACTCAATTAAATTCAGCTTGCAATCTTCTCTCAAAAATAATCCTAATAGGACAGATTTCAAAAGAGTTGTTTTCAAGATAAGGTTGAAAATCACCACAGGTTACACAACCCCATGCAGGAGAAAATGAAAGTATTGAAGAGGTGACAAGCTCTTTGTACACTGGAGAAAGAAAACACTGTGTCATCCTTCTCCTTGCTAAAGATGCCCTGCTGAGAAGTAGCTTTGCATTGATAGAACTCCTTGTGTACTCTGTTGGACTCATGTCTCAGACACACAGAATACCATCCCCTACACAGTCCTTGGCATTGATTATTTTGTGATGATGTTACAAACTGAATCTTAAAAATATTCTCAATTTTATCTAGATGGACACACACAGACATTTCTTTTAATTTTAAAAGTCTTTTGTTTTGTTTTGTTGTATTGTTTGTTTACTTGTTTTTGTTTTACTTTTCTTTTTTAGCAAATCCTAGCACATTATTAACAACAACAACAAAAATCTGTGCATTTGCCATGATACACTTAGAAGGTGAAGCAAGTAAGATATAAATACAGATATGGATGTAACATGAAAAAGCCCTCCCCAAAAAAACAAAACAAACACACACCCACCACTGTTCCTCCTCTTTCCCCTCTTCCCAGTCATTTGAGAGTTTACTCCCACCCCATTCCCCTATCCATTCTTTAGAGAGAGTAAGGACTCCCAGGATAAGTCAATGCAGTCTGCCATATCCAGTTGAGGTAGGACTAAGGCCCTCCCCCTGCTATCAAGGCTGGTCCTCTATAGGAAATGTGCCCCAAGAAACCAATCTTTGCACTAGGAATAAATTCTAGTCCCACTGCCTTAGAAACCACAAACTGTTCATGCATGGATCCTCGTGGGGAGGATAAATAGATAACATCTCTTGAGTAAACTGGCTCCTTAGTGGGGAGGGGACAAAGGAAGGTTGGAAAAGCACAAACAATTTTGTAAGTTTCAGTCTATGATTTAAATAACCTTTGTGAGTTTAAAATAGAACAGGTTCTACTTGTACATACACTACATAAATAAGCAAGAATGGTAACTAAGCAGAGTATTGGCATTAGGTAAAATTTATTAAAGCACTACACATCTAATAATGTAATTGATTTATACTAGTTATTTGCATTTTAGGTTTACCTTCTCATTCACTCCAAAGGTTAGAGAATTATGCAGAGTATGCCACTAAGCACATCCTGAAAAATCCATATGACAGCTCTAAACATCCTTCTAAACATCTGGTGAGATTAAATGATAGAATTTTGAATAAACAGTTTCTAAATTACCTCAGATGGTAGAGGATTCTGACAACATGACAAACTTTTCCCTATCTCTATTATCACAAGCAGTACTTCTGTATCTAGCTAGCTCTTTCTGTGTATGCATTTAAGAATGTAACTACAAAGATGCTTTAGGATGGTTTTCTCAAATCTCAAGTGCCCTTTAAATTTAAGGGACATTATCATCTTGGTAGCCAGCTCAGATCACAAATTGCTAACATAATTAGTACAGATTTTACTTTTAGTTATTACAAAATTATTGAAACAAAGATAACATCAACTTTTTGTTTTGAAAAGAAGACTAGAAGAACCTATTAGTGTTAAAATTTCATACAATTCTGATAAAAGTAAATTTCAAAATCAAGATGAGTGTCGAGGTGGGAAATAATTTTAAGAATTCAAAAATTACACAGGATTTGTTTTTTCTACATGATATCTTAAATTCTAAGTCAATTTTGTATTTCACTATACTATGACTTTAAATGGATGCTTTTATACTTTAAAAATGTACTTACCCAAGCAAATAAAATTAACTGGTATAAGAGTTTATTGGACTCTTTGATCTTTCCTGCACACTTCTCTCTTCTTCCGAATTTTCCATATCAAACAACAACAAAAAACAGACTAAAAATAGAAAATTGTTCACAGATCAAAAGTCAGAAAGAATGGTTGCTTTAAAAAGAGCATTCCCAAACACTTGAAGAGCAGGGGTCCTAAAACTGACAATGAATACTTTGCAAATTTTAGAAGTGTTTGAGTCATTTTCCCCAATTATTTCCACCATATGAGGTTCACTTCTTCACAGTGTGAGATAAGATTGAAAGTTTTTGATTACTCCAGGGGGTCGGAAGTGATCATATGGCGACGGAGGCTGTAATTGAGCAGGAGTGGTTTTGCAGCCAGACCCCCCCTAAGGTGACTGTGAGTAGATGTGCACGAGTGACTGCCAATTGTCTGTAACAGGAGGGCAGAGCCTCTGTGGCACCATGTCTGTGGCCCATTAGCTGTGTGACTCAGCTCTTCCTCTGCCTAAAGTTCCTTTGTATATTTGAAACAGACAATTTGCTTTCAGTTCTTTTGTGTCAGTCTGTCTTTAGTAGGGAAAAAAAATCCTTTGTAAACTATGTTGGACTTGGAAGAGCAAAATGACCTTCAGGAGTTATTGTAACTGCTTCCTGTCTACAAAGCAACAAAACAAACCCGAGGAGAAGAAGAACTCAACAATTTTACAGAATGAAAGACTTGATGATTAGATTAAATGACTTTGAAAGACTGAAATTCAATGAAAAGGCTCATTATTTCTATTACTAATAGAGGTTGGAAGGGTTATGCCGATTATGCAAAAGACAGGGAAATTAAAAATAGACACTCTCATTAGACTCACCTTGTCTCTCACAATTAAAATTTAGCCATAATACCTTACTTAAATTAAAACTGGTTTATAAATGACGTTCTTGTTTGTTGTGTTTTGCATGCTTTCAAATAATCAGGAACACATAACTACATAATTGTAATGTTATTTTCTTAAATTAGAGAACATTTTTTAGTGTATTAAAAAATTTTGATTTCCATTTTTGTATTCTATAGACTAGAATGACAATAAGGAAATTATCCAAAAATATTTTAAAAATATTCAATAACATTATTTAGTTTGTTTTAAAAGGAACCTGCTTTGCAGTACATTCTTTTTAGAATAGGACACAATTGCTTTCAGAGACAGGATACACGTGTGTTTATTCTTGCTTCTCTATTAAACAAATAAATACATAGTAATTTTAAATTTGTATTATATAGAATTTTATAAATATTTTTATAGCAAGGATTCTTGAGTCTCATGGCAGGAAAAAGACAATATGTGGCAAAACCTGATAATTTTAATTTTTTATATAATTCAGAAGACACTGACAGTATTGGTTCAGATATAGATTTGAGATTCATTGAATCGGAGGCATTTAAAATTTCTACACTAATATAAATAGGTCCACAAAACTTAATAAACAACAGCACAAGCTCAGATTTACAATCTCGTATTAAGACAAACTTTAATAAAAACAGATACTATCACAAATGTGTTGTAGATCATCAGTTAGAACTCAGGTGTTGTCAATGATAGGATATTAGTGGAAGAACTAAGGTAAGAATGTGTAAGGTAGAAAGTGAGTTTCTGTCTGAATGGGCACAGGCTCCATGTACAAAAGGGCTAAATCATCTCAGTTGTTTATCATAATACACTTAGAAAATATAAGATGACCCTGTACCATTTTCAGTAGACCATCTAAGGATCACCTTGAGGAAGGAAAATTAAAAGCATACTCTTAGTATTGACCTAGGTCATATTAGATAATAAAAAGGGGCTGTATATAAGGCGTGTATTGTTATCTAATGTACTTGTACCTGTTATCTATATAATGGTAGCTGCTACTTTGGTGATGACAGAGACATGAAATCATCTTTGTAGCCTCTTGGTGGCCACAGAAAATCTCCAAAATTAAAATGGGCACAATTGGAAGCAACAAGGCTTAAAATTCATTATTTGAAAAGATCAAGAATGATGACACTCTATTCAAGTATTGTGTGATGTTCATTCCTTGGTAGAAAAAAAAATCAGATTCTACTATATAGAATAGCTCTCCTTCTGTAGACAAAGGGAGTTTTCATAAGTAAATAACAATTTTGCTATTAAAGTGGGGATAGACTATATCTTTTCATGACAGTGGATAAGAAAATTAGAAGTGCTAATAAAACTATCAGTGTAGATCAATCAAACATTTCAAAATAAGTAGATATTCTGTCTCCTGTGCTGGTCTTAGGTGATAAAGGGCTGCCACACTTGTGTTTCAATTCTTTTTCTTTTTCCTGCTCATGATATGTTTGTTTCACTTCTTATTTATTTAATTACTTTAAAAAATAAAGTCTGCTTTTTCCATGTATCCCCTTGCTCTCCCTCCCTTCCCCCTCCCAATCCTTCCCTGTCTACCCTCAGCATCCCTCCTCCAGAACCTCCTATCCACTCCCCCAAAAGGGCAAAAAGTCCCAAGGTGGATCAACCCAGCATCTACTTCAGGCAGGTCCAATTTACTCATCTTAATGTCATAAATGAGTTAGATGTTCCTCTGGAGAGAATGGGCTCCGAAGTATCAGTCTAAGCATAGAAGAAACATAGTCTGAACCCTTCTTTAGAGGCTAAACATACTGTCCATGTTAGTGGTCAGCTGCCTATGCTTGGAGAGCCTAGATCCTTTTCTTGAAGGTTCCCCAGTGGCTATTCTTAATTCAGTGAGCTCCCGAGAGCTCCAGCCAGTCATCACTGTGGGAGTTTTCCTCATAGACCCTATCCTCTCACTCATATAGACTCTTCTCCCCTGCTCTCAGCTAGACCAGGAGCTCAGTCCAGTGCTCAATCAATTATCTCTGCCTCTACCTCTATTCATTATTGGATGTACTCTCTGTGGTGCCAATAGGGGTGACTATTTATTTATTTATTTTTAAATGTTCAAAATAAACTTTAATGCTCACATTGTTTGCTTGATGTCATGGAAAGTCCATTGCATTTACATATGCCAATGGTTACAACCAGGCTTATTTAATGGGTAGAATACGACCATTTATTTACAGGAAAAAATCTTGTCTAGGCAACACATTCATTATTGATTGGAGACCTAGACAGGGACATCCTATGAGTTCTTTTAGGTGACCCTAGCATCTAGTCTTTTTCCAACCCCACATTGGCTTCCTTTATTAAGTTCTCCATCTCTGTTCCTTTTTCTCCCTTCTTGTTACTCCTTTCACTCAATCTACTGCTTCTCTCATGATTTGTTCCCACCTCTTCTTGGTTGCAACTCCTTATGGCCTCAATTAGCTAAGGAGATCTCTATTTTCTCTTCCTAGGGGAAATCCCTGGAAGTCTCTTTTAAGTTCCTTCTGATCTCTAGATTTTCAAGGGTTGCATATTGCAGCTTGGGCGTTGTATTTTTTTTTTTTATTTTTATTTCTAAAGTCCATTAATGAGTGAGTACATCCTATGGTTATCTTTCTGGGCTTCTGATGCCTCACTCAGGAGGATATTCTCCAAATCCATCCAGTTGCTAGCCAATTTTAAAATCTTTTTTTAACTGCTGAGTAGTACTCCATTGTGTAGATATATCACAGTTTGTTGATCCATTCTTCAGGTGAGGGGTATCTAAGTTGTTTTGAGGTTCTTGCTATCATGAACAATGCTGCTATAAACATAGTTGAGCTAATGCCTTTGGAGTGTGAATGTGAGTCCTTTAAGTATGTGCCAAATAGTGGTATTCCTGGGACCTTGGGGAGATTGATTCACAGTTTTCTGAGATATTGCCATGCTGCATTCCATAGTGGCTGAAAAAGTTTACTCTCCAACCCAAAAATGGTGGAGTGTTCTTCTTTCTCTGCATCCTCTTCATCATAGACTGTGCTCTGTGTTTTTGATCTTAGCCATTTTGACAGGTGTAAGGTGGTATCTCAAAGTTGTTTTGATTTGTATTTCTCTAATAGCTAAAGATGTTCAGCACTTTTTCAAATGCTTCCAGCTATTTGTAATTCTTCTGTTGAGAATTCCCTTTTTAGTTCTGAACCCGTTTTAATTGGGCTATTTAGGGCTTTCAGCTCTAGTTTCTTGTGTTCCCTCTATATTTGAGAAATTTGTCCTCCTTCAGTTGTAGAGTTGGAGAAGATCTTTGCCCATTCTGTAGGCTATTGTTTGGTTTTAATAACTGTGTCCTTGGCCTTCCAGACACTTCTGAGTTTCAAGAGGTCCCAATTATTAATTGTTGTTTTTAGTGTCTGGGCTATTGGTGTTATATATAGGAAGTGGTCACCTGTGCCAATGCATTGGAGGGTATTTCCTACTTTCTTTTCTATGAAGTTCAGTATCTCTGGGTTTATGTTGACGCCTTTGATCCACATGGATTTAAGTTTTGTGCAGGGGGATATGTTTGGATGTATTTGCATTCTTCTACATACTACCACCCAGTTATGGCAAAACCATTTGTTGAAGAAAATTACTTTTTTCCATTGGGTATTTTTGGCTTTTTTGTTGAAGTTCAGGTGTTCATAAGTGTATGGGTAAATGTTATGGACGTTGACTTGATTCCATTAAGCTACAAGTCTGTTTTTATGCCAGTTTCAGGCTGTTCTTATTACTATAGCTCTATAGTATAGCTTGAAGTCAAGGATGGTGATGCCTCCAAAAGTTTGTTGTTGTTTTTAAACCATCTGGGCCTGGCCTTTTTTTTATTTTGGAGACTTTTAATAACAGCTTCAATTTCCTTTGGTGTTATAGAACTGTTTAGGTCTTTAATCTGATCTTGATTTAATTATGGTAAATGACACCTGTCCAGAAAACTGTCCATTTCTTCTAGGTTCTCCATTTTGTGGAATATAGATTTTCAAAGTATGACCTGATAATTCTCTGGATTTCCTGGGCATCTGTTTTTATGTCCCCCTTTTCATTTCTGATTTTGTTGATTTAGATACTCTATGTGTTTTGGTTAGTTTGGAGAGGGGTTTATCTATCTTGCTTACTTTCTCAAAGAATCAGCTCTTTGATTCATTGATTCTTTGTATTGTTCCTTTTGTTTCTAAGTTTTAGGCTCTAGTTTCTAGGTTTTAGCTCTAAGTTTGATTATTTCCTGCCTTCTGCTCCTTCCAGGTGAGTTTGCTTCTAATTATTCTAGGGTTTTCAGCTGTGCTGATAGTTCTCTTGTGTGGGATTTCTCTAGTCTTTACATGTAGGCAACTAGTGCTATGAATTTTCCTCTTAAGACTGCTTTCATTGTATCTCATAAGTTTGGGTATGTCATGGATTCATTTTTGTTAAATTCTCAGAAGTCTTTGATTTCTTTCTTAATTTCTTCCTTGACTCAGAGTTGGTTCAGGTGAGTGATGTTTAGTTTCCATAATTTGGTAGGCTTTCTGTGATTCTTGATGTTATTGAACTCTAATTTTGGACCATGGTGATCTGATATGCTACAAGGAGTCATACCTATTTTTTTGGTAATTGTTGATATTTGCTTTAAGTGGTCAGTTTTAGAGAATGTTCCATGGGGTGCTGAGAAATATGTATATTCCTTTTTGTTTGGGTAGAGGGTTCAGTATATATCTACAAAGTCCATTTGGGTCATAACTTCTACTAGATCCCTTATTTCTCTGTTGAGTTTCTGTCTGTTTGACCTATCCAAGGATGAAAGTAGAGTATTGAAGTCTTCCACTATTAGTGTTTCAGGTTTAATATGAGGTTTAAGTTTTACTAGTGTTTCTTGTATAGGTGCCCTTGTATTATGAGCACACATATTCAGGATTAAAATTTCATCTTCGTTGATTTTTTCCTGAGATGAAAAAGTCGTGTTTGTTCTGGTCTCTTTTAATTTATTTTAGTTTAATGTCTTTTCTTTTAGATATCAGAATTGTTAAACCAGGTTTTTACCTTGTGGGCCATTTGATTGGTATGTCTTTTCCCAACTCTTTACTCTAAGCCTGTGTCTGTTTTTGAAGTTGAGGTGTGTTTCTTGTATGCAATGGAAGGATGGTTTCTGTTTTTGTATCCATTGTACTAGGGTGTGTCTTTTCATAGGTGAATTGAGTTCATTGATATTAAGAGATATCAATGACCAATAATCAATATTTCCTCTAATTTTTGGTAGAGGCTTGTATTTCATTTTTTGGGGGGATGTTCTTCTGTGCCTGTCAATTGTTTGTGGTTACATGGGTTTCTCTGGATTCCTTAAGTTGAAGTGTTCCCTCTAAGGTCTTTTTGTAGGGCCTGATTTGTGGTTAGGTATTGATTAAATCTGGTTTTGTCGTGAAATATCTTGTTTACTCCATCTATGTTGATTGCTAGTTTTGCTGGGTACAGTACTCTAGATTGGCATCCATGTACTTTTAGTGTCTGTATAATGTCTGACCAGGATCTTCTTGTTTTCGTTGTTTCTATTGAATAGTCAGGTGTTATTCTGATGGCCTGCCTTTATACATGATTTGGGCTTTTTCCTTTGTAGCCCTTAGTATTTTTTTTCAACCAGGAAGAAGTGGGAACAAATCATGAGAGAGGGAGATGATTAAGTAAGAGAAACAACAAGGAGGAAGAGAAAAAGAAAGAGATGGATATCTTAATAGAGGAAGCAAATATGGGGTTAGAATAAGACCCGGTGCTAGGAAAACCTGACACATGATGTTCCTGCCTAGGTCTCCAACCAATAGTGAAAGTGCTGCCTAGACAGGACTTCCCCCATAATCAAATAAATAATCACCCTAAGTACCACCACAGAACTTACATCCAGCCATGAATAGAGGTAGAGACAGGGATACATGGCTGAGCACTGGGCTGAGTCCCTAGTCTAGCTGATAGTGAGGAAGGAGACTCTATATGAGCAAGGGATAGGGACTAAAAGGAAAATTCTCACAGGGATGGCTGTCTGGAGATCTGGGGTGTACAATGAATCAAGACCAGCTACCTGGGAACCATTTCAAAAAGGAACTAAACCCTCCAAGAATAGGCAACTGTCCACTGGCATGGACAATATGTGGGGCTTCAAGGGGGAGTGTTCAGACTGTGTTTCTGTGCATGGAAGGGCACTTTAGTACACATTCCTTTCAGAGGTACACCTAACCCAGTCTTGATAATAGGATGTGGAAATTGAACTTGCCTGGAGTGGATGCTGAACTAATCCACCTTGGGAACTCTTGCCCTTTCTGGGGAGGAGATGGGAAGATGGGGAGAAGAGAGACTGACTGGGAGGCGTTGGGAGGGGGAAAGAAGTTTGAACAAGGGAATATATGGGTACAAAATGAGATTTTATTCTATAAAATTATAAACAAGACTGATGTTTATAACTCAAAGGTTCAAAACTATATTTACAAAATAGTTGTAAAATGTTTGTTTGTGTGTGTCACACTTTAGCTCTAGTATGTACTATAAGGATTCATAAATACTTTCACACCCCCAATTTCTCACTCAGGCACCACAAGATATTCTTCTATTTATAACAAAGGCATATAGTAAAGAAGACACTTATCATGGTGAGACTTTCTTATATTTTCCTACTTTATATATCAGTGGAAAGATATCTAATCTTCTTGATTAATCCTCATATAATTTATCTTAGAAGAGCTTATATCTTTAGATCCATGTGTTGTCAACTGTATAGTAAAGTTTATGAATACATCAAATGATGTATACAATAACCACATGTCTTCCCCACCTCCATAAAGTTCATCTGCACCTAAAACTGTGCTTATCTTAAAAAGAACACATAATCTTTACTATAGAAATCAATACCTTTAATACCTTTGTGCCATTTTAATTTTGTTTTTTTTTTTTTTTGCTTTGGTTTTCCTTGAAAATATATTTTCTTGCAAATGTTCAAGTGAAAGGTGGAGACAGTCATTCATCTTGGCTTTTTTTGAAAAAGCTGAATTCAGAAACTGTAGAACAACAGACATATAAATATATGGGCTCTCAATGTTGATGCATATTACAAGGTACTGGCTAAGTACATACATTATATAATATGCCCTATTAACTAAACAGCAATGCAGAAATAATACCATTATGGCATTTTGCAGAAGATAAGGCTAAGATATTCATAAGAAGTTGAATAATAATGTATCTAAATTAATATCTCTGGCATGCAGGTAGAAAGCAAGAATTTGATTTTAGAACATTTTTTACTTTTTGAAGTAATGAAATATTATTCATCTTAAAAATAATTTGATTTCATCTAAGTTGTAAAAAAACAGTAAAAGGAATTATGACTATCCTAAACTTAACTTACGATGATATCCTATATAATAAGAAAACACTGTAAGAATCAAGAAATTGACATTGATATGCCACCCATATAGTCAGGATCAAACTCTATTTAAAGGTTTCTATATTCTCTCTCTCTCTCTCTCTCTCTCTCTCTCTCTTTCTCTCTCTCTCTCTCTCTCTCATGTCTGTGCCTCTCCCACTATACATATACATATATATGTGTGTGTATATATGTATGTGTGTGTATGTGTGTGTGTGTCTTTAGCCACCATCACAATTTAGATGCATAAATGCTTCACCATGAAAAATATTTTCATATTATTTTTAGTCATACTTTCTGTACATTTATTATTTTAAGTTTAATTATTTTACATTTATTTTTGAGAATTTTATACAAAAGTGTTTTAGATATTTCTATTATTCTATTCTTGTAAATGGATTCAACAATAAACTTCTACTTATGTTCTTAATTTTATGTTCATAAACTAGTCCATTTTTCAATTGTTATCCGAAAAGTATCTTTTTACAATATATGAAAATTAATACAGAGAACCACAACAGTTCAACATTAGAGAATAAGAAAGTACTTACTTCCTACTTCTAAAAGGAACATCAGTATCACAACCTCTTTCCCCAGAGTTTTATTCTGGGGGAGAATTTGGAATGATTACAAGATCCAGAGTGAGTGGTGATCTGCAGTAAAATAGTACTTGCTGAAATTACAGTGCTGTTGCTCACATGAAATCATAGTAGCTGAAATCTGTATGCCCAGCATTTGCAAACTATATTACTTCAGCCAAAGTCTCAGCATGGACTGAGGACAAGGTAGTAGTCATGGGGTCTCAACCATTAATTGAAGTGTTATTAGTATTTGATGGAATTTGAGAGAATAATAATCAGTTTTCTTCAAGAATATGGCACTGGAAAAACGGTTCATGCTCCAGCAGATGACTCTAGACTCATGAACATAGAAAGCTGAAAGGGAGAGTTCTTGCGGAGGGAGATAATGGAAGAATTAGAGGAGAAACAAAGAATGACACATTAGATCTAAATATATTATAGGAACTTGTGGAATTTTTGAGTTTAAAACAACAAAGAAAACTGACACATCTGCTTTACTTTTAATTTATTTTTTGAAGTATTATACAGTATTCAAGATATTTGTATATTTAATGACACCGAGCAGAAAGAAAAAGTTAAAGTAAATAATTTCTCATCAATATAATGCTGTCCCTGCCATTTTTTACTGTGAGCACTACCCACTGAGACTTCTTATTAATTATACAAGTATAAAATATTGACTTGTCAAGACGCAGCAGACAGTTAAAAAATAATTTTGGCACCTGTTATTCTTCCCTCAGTTTCACATTCCCCTTGTTACCCATAATCTACTTCTCTGGACCCCAGAAATTTACTTTCCAAGATCTCTATGAGATATCAGTGGTTTTTTTGCTTCAGCTAGACTATTAGGTCCTGGCTTCATACCAATATTACATGTCTTATAATCTGTTCTTCTGGATCTTTGCATGGCAGTGCAGAAATATTCAGTGTTAATTTCATAATGAGATTACCTAGGCTAATATTATATTATACCAGGTAAAATATCCCTATATATAAAACCATTAAAAATGTCAATCCATGTCACCTCTGTGCCTTACATTCAAAGGCTAATTTCAGAAAACTGTCACAACAACAGAAATTCTAGGAAAAGAAAATGCTCCCAAATTTCTAGTTTGTCTCTCAGCCCATACTGCCACTCACAAATCATGAAGAGTGAGTTCTCAGCTAATAAAATGAAATCTATTATTAAAGTGGAGCCATGCTATAATCCTATTGACAGGCAGAAGTCATATTATTATACATAGTTTATAGATGAAACAGTTAAGCCAGCAGTATTAAAAGATTTGCCCCAGGTCACTGGCTTATTAAATGACTTTCTAAGATCAAAACCAACTTTTAAACATACATAATATCATAATGAAGAGGGCTGATTTTAGTGAATTATAAAATAGTTCTTTATAGTATCAGTAAGTATCAGTGAACTCTGTTGATATTTTAAACAATGATTTGATATCAAGGGATTGATGTATTAAAGTAAATGTGAACTATTTATAACATTTGGGTAGTTTTTAGAGGGTTACCATCTTTAATATTTTATATTTACATAAGAAAACATATTGTTTTACAGAGCTCTCTTTCTTTTATTATTATTATTATTATTAACAAAGAAGTCATGCTTTCTATCCCTGTATATCATTATTCAAGGTTCCTTCCCCCTCCCACCACATCAGGTCATTTTTTCTTCTCCACAACTCCCCATCCCCTCCCTGGGCAGGCAGCAGCCCACTCACCCAATATTGCTTAGTTCAGTCTCCACTCCTGGCAGATCCAATATTGTCCCCCCTCCCTCAAGAGTTAGTCAGGTGCTCCTTTTGGTGGAGTGGGATCTGAAGAGCCAGTCCATTTCTTCTAGGTTTTCCATTTTTGTGGAATACAGATTTCAAAATATGATCTGATAATTCTCTGTATTTCCTGGGTGTCTGTTGTTATGTCCCCCTTTTCATTTCTGATTTTGTTGATTTGAACACTCTCTTTCTCTGTTTTTTGATTAGTTTGGCTAAGGGCTTATCTATCTTGCTGACTTTCTCAAAGAACCAACTCTTAGATTCATTGATTTTTTTTTTGTTTTGTTCTTTTGTTTCAATTGATTGATTTCACCTCTAAGTTTGATTATTTCCTGCCATCTACTCCTTCTAGATGACTTCCCTTCTAATTGTTCTAAGGCTTTCAGCTGAGCTGTTAGGTCTCCAGTGTGGGATTTTTCTAGGTTTTTCATGTAGGCATCTAGCACTATGAATTTTCCTCTTAAGACTGCTTTCATTGTGTCCCACAAGTTTGGATACGTTGTGGATTCATTTTCATTAAATTCTAGGAAGACTTTGACTTCTTTCTTAACTTCTTCCTTGACCTTGATGGTTCAGCTGAGTGATGTTTAGTTTCCATGAGTTGGTAGGCTTTCTTTGATTTTTGATATTGTTGAACTCTAACTTTATGCCCTGGTGGTCTGATATGTTACAAGGGATTATTTCCATTTTTTTGTATCTGTTGATATTTGCTTTATGACCATATGTGGTCCGTTTTGGGGAAAGTTCCATGAGGAGCTGAGAAATATGTATATTCCTTTGCATTTGGGTGGAAGCTTCTGTAGATATCTATTAAATCCATTTGCATCATAACCTCTTTTAGACTCCTTATTTCTCTGTTGAGTCTCTGTCTGGTTGACCTATCCAGGGTTGAAAGTGGGGTATTGAAGTCTCCCACTAATAGGGTGTAAGAATTGATGTGGGATTCGAGCTTTAGGAGTGTTTCTTTTACATAAGTATGTGCCCTTATAATAGGGGCATAAATAGTTAGGATTGAAATCTCCTCTTGACCAATTTTTCCTGTGATGAATAAGTAATGACCATCTTGGTCTCTTTTAATTGCTTTTAGCTTAAAGTCTACTTTGTTAGATATTAGGATTGCAATCCCTGCTTGTTTCTTAGGACCATTTGACTGGAAAATCTTTTCCCATCCCTTTATTCTAAGCCTGTGTCTGTCCTTGCAGTTGAGGTGTGTTTATTGTAGGCAACAGAAGGATGGCTTCTGTTGTTGTATCCATCTTGTAAGTGTTTGACGTTTTATAGGAGAGTTAAGTTCATTGATATTAAGGGAAATTAGCGACCATTGATTGATATTTCCTGCCATTTTTGGTGGCAACTTGCTTGTATTTCCTTTCTCTAGGGTATTCTTCTGTGGAATTATTTATTGTTTGTAGTTTCATGGGTGTATTTGGAATCCTTAGGTTGGAGTTTTGCCTCTAGTACTCTCTGTACCACTGGATTGGTAGATAGATATTGTTTCAGTCTGAGTTTGTCATGAAATATCTTGTTTACTCCATCTATGGTGATTGATAATTTTGCAGGGTATATATTCTAGTTTGGCAGCCATGCTCTTTTAGCATCTGTATAACTTCTGACCAAGCCCTTCTAGCTTTCATTGTTTCCATTGAATAGTCAGGTGTTATTCTGATGGGTCTGCCTTTATATGTAAGTTGGCTCTTTTCTTTTGCACCTCTTAAATTTTTTTCTTTGTTATGTATATTTTGTGGCTTGATTATAATGTGGTTCCCTGAATTTTTTGGGGGGGTCATATCTATTTGGTGTTCTGTAAGCTTCTTGTATCTTTATAGGCATTTCCTTCTTCAGGTTAGAGAAGTTTTCTTCTATGATTTTATTGAAAACATTATCTGTGCCTTTGAGCTGGTATTCCTATTACTCTCAAATTAGGTCTTTTTATGGTGTCCCATATTTCCTGAACATTTTGAGTTATGGCTTTTTTGGTTTTAGTATTTTCTTTGATTGATGTATCTATTTGAGCTACTGAGTCTTCTACTTCAGAGGTTCTATCTTCCATCTCTTGAACTCTGTTTGTTATGTTTGTATCTGTGGTTCCAGCTTTTTTCTTCAGGTTTTCTATTTCCATCTTTGCCTCATTTTGTGCCTTTTTTATTGCTTCTACTTCAGGTTTTAGTTCCTGGAATGTTTCTTTCATAGATTTGTTCATCTCCTCCAATTTTTTCTTTGTATTTTCTTCCATTTCTTTAAGGCTATTTTTCATATCTTCTTTGAGAGATCCAATGATCATCACAAAGGAATTTTTGGTGTTGCTTCCTTCTGTTTGCTCTTCGTTGCTCAGTTCAGGTCTTGTATTTGTAGGATCACCACTTTCTTCTGGAGTTACCTTGCTGTTCTTTATATTATTATGTAAATTTTTGCACTAGTGTCTGCCCATGGCTTCAGTGGTTCATGATTAGGTGGCTCCTGGTCAGTTGTGGCACTCAGACTTGTGTGCCTCCTGTCACCTCTGAGGAAAAATTCTGCTCAATCTCTACCTCTGCTCTGGGCAGGGGACTGAATTTCAAGTCTTCAATCTTTCTCTGTTTGACCAATTGAAGGCAGGGTGGTGGCCCTGCAAATTCCCTCAACAGCAGCTGGGGGGACCATGGCAGTCAGGTTCTGGTTCTGGAACCAGAACTGGAACCGACCAGAGGTCAACTCTCCCTGGCAGTGATACAGGTGCTTGGGGCTGCTGAACACTCCTCACCTCTGGGAGGGGTCTGAGTCTGTCCTTCAGGGTTCCCAGTCCTTATCTGTTTGCTCAGTTGGATGTGGGTAGCCATGCAAATTCCCTCAGCAGCAGCTGGGGGAACCGTGGCAGTCAGAGTTTATCTCTGTCTGCTACAGAGTGTGTGGGTACATGCTCTGCAGAAAGCACCTGGTCCTGGAACCACAAGGGTTTCTTTACCTAACAGATTTGACTGCTTCCATTCTGCAAGCACAATGTGGAATTTCCCATTCAGGAGCAATGTTCATAGCTCAGACTACTGTCCTGGTGGTTTACTCACTGCTAACAGAGCTTTCTCTTTTTCATCTAAAGACATTTGAACTTTGTCCATAACCATTGTTCACAGACCACTAGATTATTAGTAACCACTTTAATTCTGTCTGTCCAGTCACCAGTGATGTGACTCACTCCTATGGACTTTTGCATCATCTGAGATTCTGAGTCTATCAGGAGATAGATTCATATAATGGTATATAGGTACCACTAGAAGAATTTTGTGTTATACTATATTTAGCCCCTTAATTCTACTTAATATTAACTTCTTAACACTGACAACTAGATTCAGAAAGACAAGAAAAATACCTAGTCTGTTTCAGGTTCTTGAGTTATGAGTTAGGACCAAAGGTCATTATTATAGACACATTATCATCCTATAAACAAGAATAGTGAAGTTTTGGAGAATACCAGTTCAGCAGCTTAAGATGGAAAAGGATGATGAACAAAATTACATATAGTTGAAACTGAAGACAGCCTAAAATGATTTCCCACATTCCATTTTTTCTTCATGTGTGCTTGAACAGCAAAGATGAGCATCACATGTCTAAAGAAATTTGTAATTTGAGATCTAGTATTAAAAAATAAACTTGCTGAAACAAACTTTAAAAGACAGCAAAATAAGCAATATGTGGTCGTCTAAGTTTGTAATTACAGCATTCAAGCATGTGAGGCAAGGGAATTGCTGGGAATATAAGGTCAACCTAAACAGTCTTAACCACAAAGACTATATAACAAAAGACTATTACAATAAGGAAGAAAAACAGCTAGCAATCAATGGTCATGGGTTTCTGTAGAGTCAGATATAATAGAAAAATAAAGATTCAGATACTGGTCAAAATGCCTGTGTCCCGTTCATCAAAGCATGTGCCAGCATTTAGGACCATGGTAGCAGGGTAAAGGAAAGAACAGAATTTAGCACTCTGGATGTTTAAAAAGTGCTTGTATTTAACCCTAAAGCTGCTTGATATTGGGAACAAATGTAACAGGACACAATTGGGCTAGTTATGAAGTTTCAGTTCTCTAACCCTGTACTGTTCCTAAAATGGAAGAATGAGTCTCTTTGGCACTACCAGCTCAATGTGCAGATCTTTGGTAGATAATTCTCATAGTGTGTACTTAAGAAGTGCCTGATATTGATTTGTGTTGATTTTTAAGTAATGTAATAAATGATTTCTGTTTTCTATGGTTTAAAAAAAAAGTCTCACAAATAAAAAGAGCCCAGGTCCAGATGGTTTTACTGCAGAATTCTGCCAGATATTCAAATAAGAACTAATACCAATACTCAACAAAATGTTCCATACAGTGGAAACTGAAGGAGCACTGCCAAACTCTTTTTCTGAGGCCACAATCACCCTGATACTCAAGCCACTCAAAGATTCAACTAAGAAAGAGAACTACAGACCAATCTCCCTCATGAATATTAATGTAAAAATATTCAACAAAATTCTGGCAAAATAATTACAACAACATATAAAAAAGTCATCCACCACAGTCAAGTAGGCTTCATCATATAAAAAAAGTCATCCACCACAGTCAAGTAGGCTTCATCCCAGAAATGCAGAGATGGTTCAACATATGAAAAACTATAAATGTCACTCATCATATAAACAAATTAAAGGAAAAAAATATATATGATCATCTCCTTAGATGCTGAAAAAGTCTTTGACAAAGTCCAACACTCCTTTATGATAAAAGTCCTGGATATATCAGGAATACAGGGAAGAAAACCTAAGTATAATAGAAATGATTTCAAGAAGCCAACGGCCAAGATCAAACTAAATGGAGAAAAGTTCAAAGCAATCCCACTAAAAACAGGAACTAGACAAAGACATTCTCTCTCTCCTTATCTATTCAATAAAGTTCTCAATGTTTTAGCCAAAGCAATAAGAGAATGAAAGGAGATTAAGGGGATAAAAATTGGAAAAGAAGAAGTGAAACTATCTCTATTTGTAGGTGATATGATTGTATTCATAAGTGACCCACAAAATTTTACTAGAAAACTTCCAGAGATGATAAACTAATTCAGTCATGTAGCAGGATACAATATTAATTAAAAAATCAGTAGCTGTCCTATACACTATAAACAAACATGCTGAGAAAGAAATAAAGGAAATATCACCCTTTATAATAGCTGCAATTAGCATTAAATACCTTGGTGTAACTATAACCAAAGAAGTAACAGACATGTTTGACAAAAACTTTAGATCTCTGAAGAAAGAAATTGAAGAAGATATCAGAAAATGGAAAGATCTCTCATGCTCCTGGATAGGCAGGATCAAAATAGTAAAAATGGCAACATTACCAAAAGCAATCTACAGATTCAGTGCCATTCCCATCAAAATCTCAATACATATTTTCACAGACTTTGAAAAAACAGTACTAAATTTTATTTGGAATAACAAAAAAGTCAGGATTGCCAAATAATTTTGCTCTACAAAAGAACCTCAGGAGGCTTCACCATCCCCAAGTTCAAGTAATATTATAGATCTACAGTATCAAAACCAGCCTGGTACTGGCATGAAAACAGACTTGTGGATCAATGGAATTGAATAAAAGAACCAGACATTAACCCACACACCAAGAAACACCTAATTTTGACAAAGAGGTCAAAAATATTCAAAGGAAAAAAGATAGCATCTTCAACATATTGTGTTGGCATACCTGGATGGCAGCATGTAGAAAAATGCAAGTAGATCCAAACCTATCATCCTGTCCAAAACTCAAATCCGAGTGGATCAAAGACCTCAACATAAAACCATCTACACTAAACTTGATAGAAAAGAAAGTGGAAAATACCCTCCAATGAATTGGCACAGGTGGCCACTTCCTAAATATCACACCAGTGACACAGACACTAAGAACAACAATCAATAAGTGGTATTTCCTAAAACTGAGAAGTTTGTGTGAGGCCAAGGACACAGTCATTAAAACAAAATGACAGCCTACAGAACGGAAAAAGATTTTCATCAACCCTACAAGTTACAGAGGACTGAACTCTAAAATATAGAGAGAATTCAAGAAACTAGAGCCCCAAACACTGAATAACTCAATCAAAAAATGTGGTCAAGAACTAAAAAGGGAATTCTCATCAGAAGAATTACAAATGACTGAAAGACACTTGAAAATATGCTCAACATCTTTAGCCATCAGAAAAATGCAATTCAAAACACCTTTGAGATACCATGTTATAGTTATCAGATTGGCTAAGATTAAAAACACAAATGGCAGCCTATGCTGGAGAGGTTGCAGAGCAAGGGGAGCAGTCCTCCATTGTTGGTGGGAGTGTAAACTTGTTCAGCCACTCTGAAATACAGTAGGGATGTTTCTCAGAATACTGAGACTCACAATTCCCAAGGATTCAGCATTATCGCTATTGGGCATATACCCTAAAGACACACATTCACACCCCAAAAGCTTAAGTTCAACTATTTTCATGCAGCATTATTCATAAGAGCAAGAACCTAGAAACAACCTACATGCATCTCAACTGAGAAAAGGATTAACAAACTGTGGTACATCTATACAATGGAGTACTACACAGAAGTAAGAAAAAATGATATACTAAAATTCACAGGCAAATGGATGGATTTGAAGAATATCCTTCTGAGCAAGGATTCACAAATCCACACGGATAAGCAGGGGGTGTACTCACTCATTAGTGGACTTAAGCAAAACATTCTTTTTTCATAGAAAGATGTTGGTGAATTAAAGTGATTCAAAACACACACAAAAACAAAACAAAACTTCTGGTTTGACTGTAGAAGGGTTGCTTAGCAGAAATTAGTGGTAGCCATAGGGCATCCGTGGGCATCAGCTGTGACCTACTGTGCTTTCTTCAGCTGTAGCTGAGTCTAACCTGACTTGAGAACTTTTAGATTTTATTTTTTATGTTTCATGTATTTTAGAGAAAAGAGAAGTTTCATTACAGTATTTTTATCTATACTGAATGTTTTGCTTTTTAAAATAAATTTGATATTGATTTTCAAAAAACAATAAGAAATATAGTAAAACATAGATTTCTACAATAAAGATATCCAACTCAAAAAAACCATTTATTTCAGTATCTTACAGTTTCAGATATTTAATCTATTATCATCATTGTAGGACATGGTGACATGCAGGCAGACATGATGCCTGAGAAGGAGCAGAGTCTTACATCTTGATCCACAGGGAATAAGAATTGGAGCAAGTTCTACACTGGGTATCACTTGAGCATAGAACTTAAAGCCTACCCCAACAGTGACACACTTCCTTGAACAAAGTCATACCTACTCTAACAAAGCCATACCACAAACCACCACAGTAGGCAAGATTATTTTTTTAAATCTGATGTGAATCTTAGGCCAGGAATCTGATGTTTTCATCATTTTATCATGAGACTCTTCTGCTGTTTTGCCTTCCAATGAGTAGTAACCTCCATAGATTGATTTTTTTGTCGTTTAATACCTGCATCCATTAACAACTGGTAACTTTTAAGGCAAAAATTGTATTTGATTTCTGTTACTCCCTCCTCATATATAAAAGATTTTATGGGTAGAAATTAATGAGTCAGTTTTTAAGATAAAATGTGGCAATAAAAACTTTCAGCAGGAACAAATGTAAAAATAAAACAATTCACAAGCAAATATTTTCAAGTTAAATTTCTTACAAAAATTTGGAACATCATGCTTGGTATTTTACAGATTTTTCTCTTGTGCAATGGCGCAGCCATTAATTATGAATGATTGACTCCCTGTACTGTGAGTCAGTATCAATTATCTTATTTTAATGATCCTGTAATATTTTATTTTGTTATTATATCATAAATAATTCAACAAATGTCCCATAGTTGATCATTAACTTTATTTCTGATGTTTCCCTTTAAAGAAAAACTTCTATATAATACATTTTAATGACTTTTTTAAATGTACAATTTCTAGATCAGAGTATGTAGATAAATTTAGACTCTGTGGTAAATAAAAAATTCTCCAGAGAAGATATAGAAAATATATTTTCATTTTAAACAAAAAGAATAGCTGATGCTTATGTATATGTATTTACACTTCTAAGACTTCATACTCCTTTTTTGTTTGTGAGGTTTCCTTTGGTTGTTTATTTGGCATTTTGGGATTTTTTTGTTCAGTTTTGTTTTTTAATAAGTAGGCTGCTGAATTACTTAGTATTCAGAGTTCGTGGATATTTGAAGGATAATTTCTCTCATTGGGATTATTTCTGCAACAGTTACAAACAAATAACAGCATGCATGTTCTCTGAAAGAAAACATAAAGCACAGAGATATTAAGTACTGTTCAAATTCTGAGACTATGAAAGTATAACAATGGCCAAAGTGAAGAGAAAGTTTTTAGCTTCTCAATGACTTTACCAGCTGGTGAGTCCTACCATGCCTATTTTTGCAAAGAATGAAAAAGGCACAGCAGGTTTCATTGGAACATCAAACTGAGAAAATTGTCTACATCTTTAACAGCCTTAAAAGAATTTTTGGCAGAATGAATAAGTATGCATAATTGAGAAAAATACCCTGATCTGTAGGGGGAGAAGGATATAAAAGGAGGCTAAACAAGAATGTTTCTGCCTGTGCTTTTCATAACAGCCTTCCACCTGTCACTGACTGCAGTATTTAAAGCACTAAAATCTAGAGCATAAGAAGCACAGGGATGCTGGATTAGGTGGGAGGAAAGGAGGTAGCACAGGCCTTGTAAACTGAAGACTTGAAGGAACTACAATCATTAACAGGCTATCAAGTAAGTAAGCATGACCTCCATATCAATTCAGTCATTTTGCAATTCTGTGATTGTGAGAAGCTAATTTAACTCATCCATGGCTCAGTTTCCACATTTTTAAATGAGGAGAGCAGCAGGTCTCTTTTTCTCAGTACGTGGCTCATATCATTTATTGAATAATAGCACATATTGTCTTACCTGACAAGACTATGAAAGCAAGCAAACTTTACCTCATGACTCAGTTTCAGTCTTAAGTGAATGAGAAAAGTGGTGACAGATGTGATGTCACACTTACATTTGGAAGCCTATGGCTCCCTGAACACAATAAAGCACATACAACCATGCATCTATCAGCAGGGGTTGTCAGGGGTTAGAGGCAAATAAACCCAGGAAAATGAAACACAGAAAGTAAAAGAGGAAAAACAGTAAAAAGAAAAAAAGGCAGCATCACAGTAACATATTTGTTAAGCCTATATTTAAAATCTCAACCAACATTTATGTCAAAAATATTATATGTGGTATAGGTATGAAGACACTATGTCATAGGCAGTTGTTCATTTCAAGCATAGTGATTTTCTTTCCAGCTTCCTTTCTTCCTATATAAAACACCCTCATAGATAGTCTCTAGTTTCCCAAGACCCTCTCTTTAAGGACATAAAGTCATAGTTACACAAGATAAATTTACAATAAATATATTCATAAATATGAATAAATTATGATTCATTTTAGGAAGAAGAAATGCATCTGCAGTACTATTATATTGAAAATAAATTTTTCTCTCATATAATACATCTTAATTACTTTTTTGCCTCTCTCTGCTTCTTCGAGATACTCCCCACCTCCAATGACCACCAGTTCTACTCCTCTGTATTTCCTCTTCAGAAAAGAGCAAACCTCTAAGAGACAACAGCCAGATGGGACAAAATAAGATACAATAAGATAAGGCAAAATGCATCCTATGGAGGCTAGACAAGGCAAGCAATAGGACAAAAGTGTTCTAAGAGCAGGCAAGAGTCAGAGACACACCCAATTCCACCACTAGTAATCCTCACAACAATCAAGCATGCAGCCCTGACATACACGTATATAAGCTGGTACAGACCCTCACATGTCCCATGCTTGACACTCCAGTCTCCGTGAGCTCCTGTGAGCCCTGCTTAATTGATTTGGTGGGCCATATTTTCTTGGTGTCTTCCATAGCCCCTGGCTTCTACAATACACCCCCCTCACTTCTTCCAAAGGGCTCTCTGTTCTGAAGGGGGGGACACGATGGAGCATCAAGAATTCAATGAAAGAGACACAGGTGCATTTTCATAATGTCCATATGTCCCTCAATGGCATATTAATTTTATGTAAAAAATATTAAGAACCATTGCCAATATGTATCACCATTTCAAATATTGTGGTAGGCTGTATCTGAAATAAAAAGGCTACTCAGAGCCTGCTACACTCTACATTTCAAGTAAGTATTATACAATAGGTAAATAAATTGTTTAAATAATATTATTTGACAATAAAGCCCTGCTGATAAATAATTTATTATCATATTTAACTTCAGTGGGCCTAGAGATATGGCTTAGTGGATAAGAACAGTGACTGACTGCTTTTGCAGAGGAGCCATTTTATATTCCTATCACTTATGTGATGTCATAATCATCTGTAACTCTAGTGTCTGGGGCACTGATATTCTTTCTGATCAATGTATGTACGTGGTACACAGACATACGTGCAGCTAATCACCAGTGCACATTAAATAAATAGTAATACCTTATTTTCCATCAGTTCTTCTATTTCCACTATATATAACCATATTGCTTTACATATGTATTTGTTTATGGCTTGTTTCTTATTACAAGACTATAAACTCCTCAGTGGCAGGGACATTGTTGTCACTTCCTTTTGTAAGTTTATTTACTATTGAATTCGGTGTACAGAGCGAAGCTCTCAACTGACATTTATTACATGTATTTTTAGGCAAAATTTTCAATTTCCTTCTGATTTTTATCCAAATAATGACGCTTTCAGCCTAAAGTGTGTTACTTACACTTTCTCTTTTATGTCAGCTTTGGGTATCTGTCAACTGCAAATGCAATGGATGTGTTATATAACTAGACCAATAAGGAAATCTGCATGAAAAAACAGTGGTTAAGACCTGTGATGCAATGTCTATTTTGATGCTGATACAAACAATAACTAATTTTGTATTTTAACGTGAAAATTCTGAGAATTGATTTAAAAATTATAACATAATGGGAAGAGTTTGATGAAGTTGAGTGGCAAGGACAAAGTGGGTGACAAGTCTTCCATAGTCAATACTCTACTTGGTAGTCTATATATCTCTTCTCTTTTTTTTGTGCTGAAAATAGCTTTCATAGATGCCATCACATGTAGCATGAATTTGGATTGTACTGAAGAGACTCAGAGCAAATATTGGTGAAAGGCTGAAATATCAGAGAGAGGAAACACCACAGTCAAATCTCACCCAGCTGTCTTCCAACTCCTTCAGCCTTGAACCTGGTTGCTTCTGTTCTGCTGGTTTCCTACACCACCTTAAATATCCTTCTCACCAGCTGTATCCCATCCAGGTTACCATTAAAGGCAGGAACAATTCTATTTGGTAATCAGCCTTGAGCTCACAGAAACAGAGAAAGTTCTCTGTCTGTGCAGTTATGGAATTAAGGGTGTAGGTCATCACTCCCAGGCATTCCCTGTGCTGGGATTAAAAGTATGTGCCTCAGAAGCCCTGATGTTGGGCCTTGTACTCAAAGATCAAGAAATTTCTGAGCTGTCTGCCTAGTTTTTGACTGTGTTAATCTCTTGATAGTTCAGGTTTTATTAAATATGTAATATATCACCTCAATCACATCTATACTTTGAAAGCAAAAGTCTTGAGTATATTACTGCCTTGCCAATAACTGATTATAGATTTGAGGATAATTCTAAACTTCTGTCTATTATGGATAAAATAGAGGACATAACCCTAAAATTTGGCAAAAGAACCTTAATAAAAATTTAATAAGATTATGTAAAATAATCTATGAGCTTCTGACATTCACTATTATTTTCTAACATGTATATATTTAAATGGGACAATGAAAATTTCATTATTAAACCTGACAGCCTCTATTACTTTAATATAGAAAAATTCAAAATTGTAACTTATATCGTGATTATCTAACATTACTGTAAATAGAGACTGCTTTAGAATTAGGAAAGTTTAGAATGTCTACTTCTAATGCCTCAAGTTAGTTCATCATCTGCATTGCATGTTTTCCTGTAATAAACACTTTGCCATAACCCCACATTCATTGTAGCTTATTTCTTAAAGGTTGTTGCAACATGTGCTTTAATTTTCTAAATTTATAAGTGAAAAGATCAAGTATTTAACTTGGTTAAAGTTATTTTATTATAGTGACAATCACATTCACATCTTTATTTTTCCAGAAATGAATAAAAGTATAGATTATAACTAGGAGCTTCTTCTGTCTTTCATTTATTTTCACTAGTTACTATTTGAAGTCCTCGTTTGTTGAATTCAAATTACAAAAGCTTTTCTTGGACTCCATTCTGGGTTCTAGCCTGCACACAAGATTCTATTCTAAAAGCCTTCAGCAGTCTGTTCATGGAATACTCCAGGGGCAGCTTTTTCAGCACCATAGCAAGGACCTCTCTCAGAACATATTTCCTTGTGCTTATCCATGTACCACATGAAGTGACTTCCCCAAATGATTAGTTATTAGTAATCTCAAATAGTCATGAGGAAATATAATCTGAGTAACTCAAACCACAATATTTTCTTTAAGTTTTAGAGGATCAAATCACTATGTCAGGATTTCAGCATAGCCAGCTAGTAATGAAGACTGTTCTAGGTTTTCAAATGGCTGTCTTCTCTCTGTGTCTTCACAAGGTGAGTCTTCTTTATCTATGCCAGACTTATTAGATCATAGAACTCTTTGTAAGACATCAATTAACTTTAATAACCTCATAAATAAAAACATATCTGCAAATATCATGGCTTGAGGAATTAGAGCTTAGACAAATGAATTAGGTGTTGGGAGGCAGAGCACACACTCCATTCCTTAGAAAATTTGTTAAATTGTTTGTGCTGCTTATGATGTGCATGTTCATTTTCCCAAAGTTCTGTTTGATGACAACTCAAACAATACCATGAAGGAAATATGACATATTTTAATTAAAGGCCAATAGAACTATTGATATAGATAAGGCCAGCCCATATTACATAAATGATAAATGTCTATGATAGTAAAATTTTAATTGTGAAAATGCTTTCATCCTTCTAATTTTGTAATGTTAGATTGTGTCCTATAACATTGTGCCAAGATTGTTCTGACTGACACCATGTTGAACTATAATGGCAGAGCATCTCTGAGAACCAGCTATGAAAACACTCTATGTTTCTATGTTAAGTCATTTACTGCTTGTTACATGCATGTATCCCCCATCTCTGTGTGTGTTTCTTTGTATTCTTTCTATGTATAATTCACATTGATAGAAGTAATCTGTAGTAGAAGAAGCTATTCAGAAAGCCTGTAGAGAATTTCATGAGGCAAAGAACAGTGAGGTCTTGGGCAAACACCCAATCAGAAATAGAGGACTGTGAACAACCCTGTTAGTGATCTTGGAAGCAGATTATCTAGCCTTGAAATGACTGCAGCCATAGCTGACAACTTGACAGCAACATCCTGGGAGATGCAGAGCCAGTGCCACTCAGCTAATCTAGTTCCAGATTCCTGGCCTTCGGAAATATATCATAATAAATGTTTGGTTTGTGAGTTGCTAAATTGTGAGGCAATTTGCTGTGTATAAACAGATAACTAATATAACTACTAACAATTCAATTCTCAAAATAGTAGTTTCCTTCACACTAACAATTGATCCACAGCAAATGTTCCTAATGAGGCAGTAGCTTTCCTTTCCAAGAGCAGACGTAGTACTTGAGCAAAAACTGTGGTATGGAGCCACCACTTGGCCATGTCTTTTGGTTTTAATGTTGTCATCACATAAGGTAACTGTCAATGGAAAAACCTAGAGACTTTCAAGTGTCATGGTTTAAAAGAACAGATCTATGAGTGGTAACCATCATTTTTTTCTAACTCCATTGGGTGTTGCAATATTATAAAAGCTTGCATAACAGGATAAAAGGTGAAATATTATCTATGCTATCTTTATATTTAAAGAAAGAAATAAACAACTTGGTGATTAAAGTCCTCCACAGTGATGACTTTTATGCTGTGCTTTCTTTTATGAGTCCCAGATTTCAACATCAAATTCTCTGCCAATAGAATGTCTTCACTTGTAGAGCAAACTTTCTCTGTCTTGGTGTTACTGACATTTGCAACCAGATAATTCTGTACTGGAAAGGGCAGTGTGGTACCTTGTACCTTTATGAGATCCTAGTAATCATAATTTTTGTTTCTCTCCAAAGTACCTGTACATCAGCAGATATATTTCCCTAAAGTGAAGGAAGCTACTCAACCAATGGATCGTTGTCCAAATTTACCAGAACCTTGGAGTTAATGGCACATTTAAGCAGGCTAATGGCAAAATTCTATTTTGCCAAAAATATAAATAAAACAATCATGGTTGATGCAATATCTCTTGTGCATCAGAAAAGTGATAACCATCTGTATAATTAATCAAAATGAGACAACAATATATATGTGTGTGTGTGTGTGTGTGTGTGTGTGTGTGTGTGTATGTGTGGTGACATCAAAATAGAAACCCATAGAACACAGGACGGAAATCACAAAGTGAGAATATGGTTCCCAGAACAGGAAAAAATGCAATAAAAATTTATTTATATAGTATGTAATTAAAACAAGAAACACAAAAGCAAAAAATCCAATTAAAGACAATAAATAACACATTTCAAAGGAAGTCCTATAAATGTCAAATATTTATATGTAAAACAAGTCCATCATTACCAATACTAAGGAGGCATAAATAAAAACTACAACCCTGTAAGAAGAGATATTACTAGAAAATTTAAACATTAGCTTTAGCAAGGTTGTGAACAAAAGAAAACCCAACACACTTCAGGTAGAAATAAACATTAGATCAAAAGGTTAGAACTAGAAATCACATTACCGGGAGTCAAAGGAAATGAAATGAGCATGTCACAGACAGATTTGTTTCCTATGACAATTGCTGCAGTGTCCACAACTTCTGGGAAATAAAAACAAACTGAAAATCTATAATTGATAAACAGAATGGATAAAAAAATTGCTTTATACAGTGTAATATTATTCAGCCACAAAAAATGGCATGCCATCATATGTGACAACACCCATGGAGTTAGATATCATTATGTTAAATGAAACAAGCCAGATATAGAAAGACAGAAAACACAAGATCTCATATCTATGTGGAGCATGAAGAAATAGAGTTCACAGAAATTTTAGGGTATAGTGGTACTGACTAAAAGCTAAAGATAATAAAAAGACATAGATAAAAATGAGCAATCAATGAACAATATGTGACTATTACATAAGGACAAGAAGTTCTGGTGTGCCATATTCTTGGTTAGCAATAATGAACTGTATATTTCACAAAGCTGAATTAAAAATTGGCATTCTTTTCATAAATTATTAGTTGTTCAAAAAGTTCTATTAAACCTCATTTGAATATTATTATACAATGTATGCTAAAATTATTTATGTGTACATATTGAAACTGTGATAACCCAACCATATATATATATTCTTTATACTTTAATGTATGAATAGATGATGGTTATGGGAGAGAGAAAAACAGAATATTTAATGTTATATCAAAATTGTTTCCAATATCCTGTCACACAATTTATGGATTACTTTTATCCTTTTCATTTATATTTGATTGAAAAGGTAACCACATAATAAGAGAGTTGCATTCATATATAAAGATATCACTAAACCCAGTTTAACAGTAAGGCATAGTAAAAAGATAACATTGCATTAAGAAATTAGCTCAAAAACTACCTTTCCCAGCAGGTCTATCTCTGGGTAAAAAGGAAGAAAGTTTCTAAGCTACCAAAAAAAAAAATGTTCACCTGCCAATTTTCTATCATCTTAAGAGATGGATGTATCGGTGTATCGGAGAAGAGACAGCAAGAATAGCATACCCATCAAGGTTAATTCTGAGTCACTGGGACTTTCAACTTACAGGAAGCCAGATCAGGCCAAAGAAGAGCTGACAAGAAGCTTCCCCGGAACACAGAAGGAAACTCAAACTGCTGCAAGGCATGCCTGCTCTCCAGGCATTCCCTCCACTATTTATAGAGGAATACATTATCTGTTCCCAGAAGAACTACCTCAATTTAAATATAAGAAGTAAGTTAGAAATATCTATGCAAAATTACCATATTAAAAAGGGAAAATCATAGCCAGATAAGTAACGCAAGACAAATTTATATATAACCAGTAAAAAGTTGGAACCCATCTTCCTTGAATTAAAATGATATGAAAGAAAGCATGACACTTATAGAAATGGAAATTCAAGACATACCTATAAGAGTTCAGTCAAGAAATAGGGAAACAATACAGAGAGGTGAGCAGTGATCTAGCTGTTTAACAAATAGGAAAAGCAAGGGAAAGTTTCCAAAGGAAAATTGTAAAAATAACAGACAAGAGGCAAGTGGCAGTCCTGGGTTTACTATGGCCTCTCTTTGAGAAATGTTCTCATTTCTTACATGGTGGCTATTAAGAAAGACAATCATCATGCACAAAAATAACTTTTTTTTTTTTTTTAGAAATTCAGAAAATGGTTGTCTTTTCTAAACCAGCTTTGGAAGAAGAATTTTGAAGTTTGGCCAGGTTTAAGTGATAGATGGAAGGTTGGCAAGACGCTGTGAAAGAAAGAACATGTGGAATAACAATACTTCCTCATCAGTTTTCTGAAAACACGACTTTCTGGAGAAAGATTCATAGAAAACAGAAAAAAAATTATGCATAACAGAAATTCATCACAAATGTCGCACAAAAGAAACAAGAAAACAACATTGAAAACAAACTATTTAATATGAAATCAGAGCATTCTCAACACATTACTATATTTGGTAGAATAAGCAGTGCTAAAAATTCATTTAAAAACTACTTATCTTTTATCCGTGTATATCTTTAAATAATATGACTTTATTCATAATAAAAAATTTAAAAAAAATTGCTTATCATGGATAAACTGAATAAAAGGGGTATCAGCTTTTCAAAATGGATGGATTTGGAGAATATCCTCCTGAGGGAGGTATCACAAACCCAGAAAGATAAGCAGGGGATGTACTCACTCATTAGTCTATTTTAAACAAAAAACAAAGCATGTCCAAGCTGCAAACCACAACCACTGAACAGCTTGGAATCTGAAGCACCTTGAACTGGCACCTTGAAGCCTATTTCCTCCAGAGGAACACTGGACCTAGTCTTGATGTTGGGGTGAGGGAAGCAGATCTGCCTGGAGTGGATCTAAACTTAGTTACATTGGGACCTTGGGACCTCTTGCCCTTGCTGGGAAGGAGATAAGGAGATAGGGAGAAGAGAGAGGGACTGGTAGGGGCCGGTGGGGGAAGGGAGTTTGAACAAGGGGATGTTCATGGATAAAAAAAATGAGACTTTATCCATAATAGAAAAGGAAAAAAAGGAACATACCAATAAAATGATTACCAATGGAAGAAGAGAAAAAGGATATTAATGTGTCATGTGTAACCAAGATGAAAGGGAGAGGGGGAATCTGGAATGTGACATCAAGAGATGACATGACCATAGTAAGAGTCACTGTCTCCCATTTCCAAGGCTGTGTATATGAAAACTAAAATATTTTTATATTTATTTCTTTGTAACTAGAATTAAAAACTCTTATTTTCTCAGGACTGTGTGTAAATATTTAAATATTTACACATAAAATATTTATAATAGTTATATATACATATATGTATATACTGGTGATGCTCGGAGTCATTTTAGGTTAATAATAGTATGTTATCAAAAATGTAAGGTTTTTAGGTAATCCATTATAAAGTAGCAATGTAAAATTGAAGATTATAAAGTTTATTGGTAGGAAGGTAATAAACAGAAATGAAAATGAAACAAACATCAAATAAGCAAAGATCTCACAATAAAAACAGAAAGTGTGAAAAGAAATTATTTTCTTTAATCAAAAAAAATCATTTAATAAAGACAAAAGTAGACTCTTTCTGTTTTTTATTATTATGAACAAAGAAGTCACACTTTCTATCCTTGTATATCCTTATTCAAGGTCCCTTCCCTTTCCACCACATCAGGTGATTCTCTCTTTTCCACAACTCCCCATCACCCCCCCCCATGGTTGGCAGGCTGCAGGTGGTCCCAATGTCCCACTGCCCCAATATTGCATAGTTCAGCTGCCACTCCTGGCAGACTCTTTCAAAATAAAATAAAAGGGAATATACATAAGATGCAGAAAACTTTGAATTATGAGCTAGGGCTTGTTTACCAAAGGTATAATTTAACTTTAAACAATTCAAAGTACCAAAATAGGCTACACATTTTTGATTATTAAAAATAAAATCTGCAACATTTATAAAAACTAACTGTAAAAAGTGATAAAAGCATGAAAAATTAATAAATTTAAAAATAGCACAATGCAAGTCTCAAAGTTGTTGCCAAAAATTTATATAAGTTCTTAGAAATACAGTATTTTAGGCAATTATTTGTGATGTAAATAATATTAATGTTATTATCAAAATAATATATAAATTTAGATAACTAATTCTCTGATAAATATTAAAAACACTATTTAAGTAAGCAATTCATATCTTTAATAAGAGTGTGACTAAATAAATTTAAAGAAAGCAGACAGAAAAAATTGAAAGAAAATAAAAAAATAATTTAAACTACAAATAAATATATAAAATGTTTTACGAACAAAGGCAACAAAAATTTAAATCAACAAAATTTATTTAAAAATATGCTAGAATTGGTGCCTAGCCCAGTTGTCATGAGAGGTACTTCATTCAGCAACTGATGAAAACAGATACAAATCCACAGTCAGGGGATCCTGTGAAAAGGGGGAGGGAGAGTTGTAGGAACCAGAGGGGTCAAGGATGCCACAAGAAAACCACTTATCAACTATCCTAGCCTCATAGGAGCTCACAGAGACTGAACCAACAACCAGAGAGCCTGCATGACACTCACCTACACACTCTGCATATTTGTGACAGTTGTGCTGCTCAGTCTTAAAGGACTCCTAACATTGGGAACAGAGACCGCCTGTGAAACTGCCTGGCTTTTAGGACCTACTGTCCAGCCTTAATATGCAGAGAGATGCTTAGTCTTACTGAAAGTTGATATGCTATGTTTCATTGATATACAGGGCAGACCTGTCCTTTCCTAAACAGAAATGAGAAGAGGTGAATTGTGAGGTGGGAACTGAGGGAGGAGGGGGGAGGGACTGGGAAAAGAGGAGAGAGAAGAAACTGCAGAGGTAAACTAAGTATTTTTTTTTAATATAAAAAATGTTAAAATAAGTAAAATTAAAAAATAATGTATTATAGTTGTTAATTACAAAAGTTGAGGGTAATGTCCCTTGAAGAAAGCACTGTTATTTGTAGAGCAATTAAGATAACAAGTATTATTCCAGATTTTCAATAAACAGCTCATAATGGGCTGTGGATGGAGAAGCGTTTCCAAAAAAAAATGTATGTTTAATATATTATATAAAATAAGTATAAGTATAAATACCAAGCTCTCATTCCTGGTAACTATTTTTCCAATGAATAATCCTTCATTTGGAAAAATAGATTATTAAAAATATTATTTTGTACGGAACAGATTACACTTAAATCTAAAACTATAGAAAACTTGAAATTACTTACAGTCGAAAAATAAATAATGTGCCTTTAAAAGGCATTAGTAAGTACCCGAACAATTCAATTAAACTAAAATACAAAATAGGAGTTGTCAGGTATGTGTGTGTGGGAAGCATGAATAGTTTCTAAGTCCTTGAAGAGATAGCCCTACTTAAAGGTAAGAAAAGAATATTAGTATAAGAGATTACATTTGTTTCTTCTTATTTCTTTTCTTTTTATTACAAAATAAAGTCTTTTTTATTTATTTATCCCCTTGTTCCAACTCTCTTCTACCTCCCGACCCCTCCTGGTCGGCCTTCAGCCTCCCTCCTCCCCATACCCCTGTCCCCTCCCCAGAAAGGGCAAGAGGTCCCAAGATGAATCAGCTGAGCATCTACTCCAGATCAATTTCCTCATTCTAATATTAAGACTGGTTCAGGTGTTCCTCTGGAAAGAATGGGCTCTGAAGTGCCCGTCAATGCACAGAAAAACAGTCTGATCCCTCCCCTTGAGGCTTCCCATACGGCCCATGTCAGTGGACAGTTGCCTGCATGAAATCTATGTAGCACCTGTTGCTCTTGGTGGTCAGAGAAGGGTGTCATGTTCTCTGGAGCTGAAATTGCAGAAGGTATGAGCCACCATGTGAATAATGAGTATTAGAATCCTTTCCTCTAGAACAGCATCTAGTGTTTTTGCACTGAGCCCATTGTGCAGTACCAGAGACTGGATGTTTGATACTATGCAGCTTGAGAAGGTGAATAGCAGTGTTAATTGGTATGACTTTCAAAGTGTGACTGAGAAAGACTATTCAAATTAAATACATAAATACTGTTGAAATTTTTTTGGTGTTTTGTTTTTAATTAAATCCTTATGTATGTATGTATGTATGTATGTATGTATGTATGTATGTATGATTTGTTTGTTTTTAATTAGGCACTTTGTTTTTTTACTTCATGAATTATATTTTACCACAGTTCCCCTTTCCTAGTCCCTCCCACATATCTCCCATCCCTCTTCCAGATCTACTCCTTTATCCTCCCAACCCACTCCCCAAAAGCCAGCTTCCCAGGGATATCCACTGAACATGGCATAACAAGTCACAATAAGACTAGGCACAAACCCTTATATCAAAGCTGGACATAGCAATTCAGCAAGAGAAAAAGGGCTTCAAGAACTGAGTCAGAAATAGCCCACATTCCCACTGTTGGATGTTCCACAACACCTCCAAGCTAACTATCATAATGTATATGCAAAGGACCTAGCTCAGACCCATACAGGGTCTTGTCACTTCATTCTCTGTGAGCCACTATGAACATTGCTTATTTGATTTCTGTGGGTCATGTTCTTCTAGTGTCCTCAATCCCTCTGATTCTTATAATCTTTCCTCCTCCTCTTCTATCGGGTTCCTCTGGCTCCCCCTAGGCTGTGGAATCCTGCATCTGCTCCCTTCAGGTGCTTGATGAACATGGAGTTTCAATGTGTGTGGACTATTAAAAATAACGTTGCAAAAATAACCATCCTAAGTGGTTGTACCATTTTTTACCTCAAGTCCATGCAAATCAAAGACCTCAAAATAAAACAAATTACACTGAATATAATCAAAGAGAAAGTGGAGAATAGTCTTGAACACATTGGCAATAGGAGACAACTTCATGAATAGAACACCAGTAGCACAGACACTAAGATCACCAATCAAAAAATATAATCCCATGAAACTCAAACACTTCTGTAAGGCTAAGCACACTGTCAATAGGAGAAAATGGCAGCCTTCAGAATGACAAAAGATTTTTGCTAACCCCACATCAGATAGAGAGGCAATTCCAAAAATGTATTAAGAACAGAAGAAACTAGACAATCACAAAACAAATAATCCAATTAAAAATATGAGGTACAGCTCTAAAGAGAGAATTCTCAGTAAGAGAATCTCAAATGGCTGAAAGACACTTAAAGAAATGTTCAAAATCCTTAGTGATCACAAAAATCTAAATCAAAACTAATTTGAGATTCCATCTTAGACCTATTAGAATGGCTAAGATAAAATAAATAAATGCAAGTGATAGCTGATGCTGGAGAGGATGCAAAAGCCTAAGGAATAGGCCATTGCTGATGTGGAACACTGATGGTGGAAGTGCAAAGTCTCAAGATCCAGCCATATCACTCTTGGCATTTACCCAAAGGATGCTTCTTTCTACCAGAAGTACTAATCTCTAATAGCATCATACAGCGAGGACACACATAACACTTGGAGAAGCACAGAATTATTCTTCCTAGGAAATCTTGACAGATGGCTAGTAGCTTTGATCACAATTTACTCTTATAAATAGTATTCTCCTAACAACCTCTATCCAGGCACTATGTGTCTCTTTTGTATTTACCACTCTCTCAAAATCTTTTCTTAATTGAATAAATATCTTGCCATGTACTTGAAGTCACAATTTCTGAGTAATTTTATATCCAATATCTGACAAAAACTCTTCCTTTAATACATTTGAGGATGAATATTAAATAAGAAATGAGTACAATATTGACAGATTATCAATAAATCTTTCTCTGGCTAACAATCTATAACTTTCTTTTTTCTTTTACTTTGGAAGTCAAAATATAGTTATATTATTTTAAATTGTTTACATTCTTACTTTTAGGCCTACTAGTTTGAAAAACAACAAAGCAAAACACAAATGCTGTGATTTGCTTCTGCATGTCTTTATTTCTCTGTTTTTTTGGGTTTTTTTTTTGTTTGTTTTTTAAATCTCAGGTGAGGAAACGACTCTCAACTGATAGAAAGTGTTGTGTTTATCATTCACGGAAATAATAACACAGGAAACAACACCCTCCTTGCTTCTTATTCCTACTTCATTTGTTTGTTTTATTTTCAATATGTCCCTGTTCTAAAAGCTTGCTTGTTTTCTCTATCCAAGGTAAAATTGTGTCATGTTCCCTGAAAGTCAAGAGCTGCACACATTACATGGTAAATGGAAATCTTTTACAGAACACACTCCTGACTGGCTGAGAAGGAGCAGAAGTGATCGTTAAATGCCAGACAAGGCAGATGGCAGGCAGCTCCTAAGAGAATGGAAGAGAGTGAGTCCTCTGGATATGCCAAATAATGACAGTAAACAAAAGGTTTGGTGTATTAGACATAAAAATGAAACTTTGTAAATACATAAATAAGAGGTTAATTATGAAGTCAAATACATGGCTCTATTCATAAAAACTGTTAAGACAGAAAAGCAAGAAGACACAATACTGATAATAAATGGTACTATGTTATTAAAATAAACTTATTTGCAAGAAAATATATTCTTTCTCATTTTCAACAAAGAATCTTGAGGGTTTCAACAAAGAATCACCACAAAAGTCATTAAAGTTGAACAGTAAATTGTTTATTCTTAAAAGACTCAATTATTTTCTTGTCAAATCTTCAGAATACTGTTCTTTAGAACACTGGCCTATTTGTACAATAGAGTTACAGTTATTAATATTTTTCACAGTGCTCAATATAATGCATATGAGTGATAATATCCTCAGCCTAGATATATCAAACATAAGGTCAGGTACATAGATTAGATTCCATTCATCCAGTCTCATTCCTACCATTTCATTGTCCTTGTTATGGATATTGCTATTTCAGATGAGGAAGAAAGTAATTGATTAGATCTGAACTGAACTTTCCATGAGGCTCATCAATTTCAATGAAGTGAAGACAGTTGTAATGATGCAAGTCTGTAACTTAGCTCTTTTAGGGCACTCTCAGCCTTTTAATAGCTTTGCAATGCCCACCTCTGTATGTAGCATAGCTATCATGCTGACCACTGAGTAAATCCTTTAGAATTTACAAATAAGTTACAATAAACTAATGAGGAAAAGAATATTGTAGAATAGCAGCTGTGACCTATTAGTTTTCCTGCTTTGCTCTAAACCAGAGCTTCTCAACCTTTCTAATGCCGTGACCCAATAATACAGTTCTTTATGCTGTTGTGGCCTGCCAACCATAATATTATCTTTGTTTTTTTCTAGCTTTGTAACTTTTATTTATTTATTGTATTTATATGTATTATTATGAATAAAGTCATATTTTTATTCATGTATCCCCTTGTTCAAATTCCCTTCTCCCTCTGGCCCTTCCCAGTCACTCCCTCTTCTCCCCATCTCTTTATCTCCTCCCCAGCAAGGGTTATAAGTACAGTTTTGCTACTGCTATGAATCTTAATGTAAACATACATGTTTTTAAATGGTCTTAGGTGACTCTTGTTTGAACACCAAAAAGGGTTGTGACCCACGGGTTGAGAACCACAGTCTAAATCAACTATTTAATGTTTCTACCCATGTATTTGAAAGGTTCTTTGATTTATGACTTTTTTACTTCTATTACTATAAAGTATTACCATTTGAGGGCATAGAATTTGAAGTAAACTAAATGTATATCCAGGTCCATGATCCATGAATGTCTCCAGAATAAATAACCTTTATCCATTTTGAGGTGAGATTTGTGATTTTGTACCAAGTGTTTTGAAAGTTGTTAAAAACAGTGCAGTTTAGTAATATTCTGGAACATTGTTCTAGCTGAATCAATCTTTCTATTAAATATTGATATGTGACTTTGGAGGCTGAAAAGAGCCTGATGTAAATAAAATAACCAAAACATGCTCTTGTCAAAGTTTTTGGTGTATTTTAAGTTGTTGCCATCATTTAATGTCTGTTGCTGTCAAAGGCAATGAATCTCTTCACCATTTATCAGTTTATATGTGAGTTAGGTTTAATTAAGTGACTCCAGCTTATCTAGGAATGTTTTAATGCTTTAATCTGTGGAACTTTGAGGAAGATTTATGTTAACTATATAAGCACATGGTTACTATCACCATGTTTTGGCCATAACTATACTCTCTGCTCTTTATGATATCTACTTAGAGAATTACAGTGAGTAGAAATACAGGTTAAAGTATATAGTAATAGACAGGTGTTTCACTACAGAGTAGAGGCACACACTTCTGAGAGGTGGACAATGAGTAAAGAAACATCATACCAACATTCACTTTTAGACATTAAACTTTTAGAAAGACCTTTTACTATTTGTAAAGATTCTTAGTCAGGTTTATAAGGGATGTTTTTACTGTCCTGGTGATTGAGAAACTCAATTTGATTATTCTTAAAAAATGTGTATCTTTATTATTTTTTTCAATGCTACCAAAACAACATTAAAAGTTTATTTTAAATTAGGACTAACTAAACATAACTGGGAAGTGTTTAAACAAAGTCAACTCAAAAAATTCATGAGAATAACTGGGGAAACAGCCCAAGAAGCAAAGTGCTTGCTGTGTAAGCATGAGAACCAGCACCCACAGAGAAGCCTGTCATAGTAGTGCATGCACTATAACCCTAGTAAAGAGATAAGAACATCCCTGGATTTTATTTGCCTACCAGTTTAGCAAACTGAGTCCCAAATTTACTGAAAGACATTACCTCAAAAATAAGGTGGGAACAACAGGGCATGAACTGTTTACCTCCAACTTTGAAGTGGGTATGCATATCAACTCCTCCAAAAAACATATACCACACACAGACTCAAATGCATCCTCTACAACACACATATACATTAATTAATTAAAATTTACATTTATGGTTTCTGAAGGTAAAAGGCTGAGTATTTAGCAATACCTGAAGAAGCTATTTATGCTTGCCAGTTATTCAATGCTGTATTTTTGATAGGGTGTCAAACCACAGAGAAAAATAGAGATGCCTTTGGTAAAAAGACAGAGAAAGGAGATTGGGCCAAGAGATGACTAAGTCGTCCATGCTGTGCCATGCTGGAAAACTATTCCAGGGTGACAAATTCCTCCCAACACTTCTATACAAAGCAAATGTTGTCATCACTATGTGAAAGTATTTCAGTTTTCTGAAAGTTTTCAAATCATTAAAATAGTCACTCATATATTGTTTAGGACAATATTGTTCTGAACTAAAAAAAATGACAAATTCCTCTGTTGCATGAAAATGTGTACCTTAATTTTTTAGCAGAAAAAGTTTGATTAAATAGAATTCTTATGATCTCTAGTGTTCATATCACATCATCTTTTACTAGCAATCAATCTCCTGCAGTTTTTAATTCCCGGTACTACAAATTCCTGAAAATACAAGAGGAGTCTATCTCCATTGACCTTCTAGCCTTCCATAATAGAACTAGCTATCTGACAACAAAGCCTGTGGTATCCATATATCAACAGATAAGTGTAGCCATCATGATTCATTAAATAATTTATTTTTTCGCACAGGTAGAATACTCCCATTCTTTGCTGCCCTAGTTATAGGCCAGCAGGGAAGACTCCTCTAGGCTGACATCACCATCAGCATCCTAGCTGGTTGAACCTGCAATTCCTAAGTGTCACCCTCTCCAAAAGTCCTACCAATCACTCTACAACCTCCACAGCTCTTTGAGACACAGAATTGGCCAGCTCCTATTGCACCAAGAGTAACTTCTGGAGACACAGAGACTCCCAGATCCTACTGGACCAAGAACACCTCCCTGAGACACAGACTCAGTCAGCTCTAATTCAGCCAAGAGCTCAGGTTGAACTAAGAGAGATTCCTTGAGACACAGACATAGTCAGAATAGATCATCTCCTTCATATACAGACAATATACTACCAGCAGGATGAACACTGAGAACAACAATTAATAAGTGGGACTTCCTAAATCTGAGAAGCTTCTGTAAAGGAAAGGCCATGCTAATTAAGTCCCTCAACTGAAGAATGGATTGACAAACTGTGGTACATCTACACAATGGAATACTACTCAGCAGTAAGAAAAAATGATATCCTAAAATTGCAGGTAAATGGATGGATTTGGAGAATATCCTCCTGAGCGAGGTATCACAAACTCAGAAAGATAAGCAGGGGATGTACTCAATCATTAGTGGACTCTAAACAAACAAACAAACAAGAAAAAAGCAAAGCATGCCCAGGCTGCAAACCACAACCACTGAACAGCTTGGGATCAGAAACACCCTGGACTGACTCCTTGGATCCCACTCCCCCTAGAGGAACATCTGACTCAGTCTTGAGGTTGGGGGGAGAAAACTGGATCTGCCAGGAGTGGAGACTGAACTAAGCAATATTGGAACATTGGGACAGTGGGACCATGGGACTGCCTGTCGCCTGCCCAGGGAGAGGATGGGGAGTTGTGGAGAAGAGAGAAGGACCCGATGTGGGAAGGGGAAGGGACCATGAACAAGGATATACAAGGATAGAAAGTGTGACTTCTTTGTTCATAATAATAATAAAAAAATAAAAAAAACAAGCAACAAAAGATTACCTTTGTGCTATATAAAAATGGTATGTATAAATAAATAATAAATAAATTTATGCTTAGAATTTGAAAGAAAATTCCCAGCAGAAGAATCTCAAGTAGTCAAAGACACTTAAAGAATTAAAGAATTGCTCAACATCTTTAGCCATCAGGAAATGCAAATCAAAACAACTCTGAGATACCATCTTACACATGTCAGAATGGCTAAGATATAAAACATTGATGACAGCTGCCATCTTATTTCTGTCAGAATAGTTAAGATTAAAAAACACTGATGCTGGAGATGATGCGGAGCAAAGAAAACATGCTCCATTGCTGGTGGGAGTATAAACTTCTACATCCACTTTGGCAATCAGTATGACAGTTGGCAATCAGAAAACTAGGGATCAATCTCCCTCATGATCTAACAATATCACTTTTGGGCATATACACCAAAAATGTTTATTCATACCACAAGTATATTCAGTCAACTATGTTCATAGAAGCATTATTTGTAATTGCCAGAACCTAGAAACAACCCAGATTCCCCTCAACCTATATGCCCCTAGAAGAGATGATAAATAATGCAGTTCATTTACACAATATAATATTATGCAGCAGTAAAAAAGATAACATCTTGAAATTTGCATGCAAATAAATGGAACTAGAAAAAGTTCATCCTGAGTGAGGTAAATGAGATCTAGAAAGATAAACAAGGTGTGCACTCACTCATAAGTAGATATTAGACATAAAGCAAAGGATAACCAGCTTACAAACCATAGAGCAGCTATGTAACAAAACCAAAACCAAAACCATAGAGCAGCTACATAACATCTAGGACCCTAAGAGAGACATCCATGGATCTCCTTGAAAAGAGAAAACAGATAAGATCTCCTGAGTAAATTAGAAGCATAAAGGGCACTAAGGGGAGATTGGAAGAGAATGTGAGGGAATGGAATGATAGAGTTAGGAGGATAGAAAGAAAGAACAACAAAACAGATCTTAATGGAGGAAACTATTTTAAGTCTAGGGAGAACCATGGTGCAAGGGAAATCTCTCAGAAATCCACAAGGAAACCCCAGCTAAGACTCCAAGCAATAGTGGAGAAGGTGCATGAACTGGCCTTCCCCTGTAATAAAATTAATGACAACCATAATTGTTATCATAGAACATTCATTCAGCAGTTTATGAAAGCAGATGTAGATATCCACAGCTAAGCAATGGGCTGAGCTCTCATTCCAGTCCAAGAGGGAAGAGAGATTATATGAGCAAAAGGGTCAAATCATGATGGGTGACCCTACAGAGACAGCTGACTCAAGCTACTGGGATACTACTGGCTCTGAATTGACAGCTGGGGACCTACATGGGACTAAACTAGACCTCTTTGTGTGAATAACAGTTGTGTGGCTTGGACAGCTTGTGGGGATTCTGGCAGTGGAACCAGGATTTATCTCTTGTGATTGAACTGCCTTTTTTGAGCCCATTCCCTATAGAGGGATACCTTGCTAAATTTTGATTAGGGGGAGGAGTTTGGTCCTATTTCCGCTTGATACCCTAGAGTTTGTTGATTCTCTATAACTTGGAGAGGGTGAGTGGGAGGAGGAGGGGAAAGGGGAACTGTATTTTGTGTGAAAAAAAGTTCTTTTTAATAAAAAAAATGTGTAAAGTTCCCCAGTCTATTGTCAGTATTAAGACCCAGGTCTCAATAACAACAAAAGCACCCTGCTTTGAAAAGTAATTGTATTATTACAGGGAGGAATCAAGGTCTTATCTCTGCCTGGCCTTGAACTTATAGTCATCCTTCTTCTGCTTCCTCTTAATGCTGGACTATTTAAGGCATAACTCACCATACCAGTATTAAAATGTAAACTTTATAGAATATTGAAAAACTAGCCTTTATCTCTGTGGGAAAGTAGAATGCCAGTTCCAGTGGGTACAATTGCATAGTACCAATGGCCTGATCATAGTATACAAAATTAAAAGTTCAGGAAAAACTAATTATATAGAACACATTTTATTGGTCAATCTTGTCCCTAAATTCCTCCAATACTTTTCCATTAGTCCATGCACACATCAAACCTTCTTTTTCTCTAAGGGTAATTTCAGATGTTCTTTCTCCATTTGTAACAGTATTGACTAAAGTTTTTCTTTACTGTTTAACTTTTTCCAGTATAATTTGATTTTACCAAGCCCAAGATGAAGACATTCTGGAGCAATAAATACATTTACTTGTTTATAGTTACTTATTAGGATTATTTTCCTGTGCACTACACTCAGCAATATTTACTTGATTAAATATTGCTTTGACAAAGATGTAGCTTTGCCAAATATTAATTATATACCTATTGACTTTTTATCCCCAAACTACAATGTTTCTAAGCTTTTTATTCATATAAAATCTTTGGTAGGTTGTATCATAGTTTAGGAAGTGGCTTCATAAGAGAAATGTGAAAAGATTCAACCAAATACAAACAATTATGATTTTATATAATTAAGAGTCTTAGAAATAAATGAGAAAAGACCAGTAAGCATAAAAAATCTCCCTTATTTTTTAAAATGTAAATCCACCATAAGGAAAAACATATGTAAATATCATAATTAAAACTATTACTTTTTAAGTTTATTAAAAATTTAAAATAAAATACTAATTATTATTTTTGAACAAAATGTAAATGGTATACTATGTCTTCTAGAACTACAAACTATTTATGTATTTATTGTCTATTGTGTGTATTATATATACATATATATGTATTCTTGTATATGTGTGCATGCATGTATGTACATGTAGAAGCCAGAGACTGACATTGGGTATCTATTGCATTTAATGTTACTTGTCAAGAAAGGCTCCCTCCTTGATCCTTGGTCTGAATTCAGCTAGACTTTTAGGCTAGTAAGCGCCAGAAAACCTCCCATCTCTGTGTCAAAACACTTGGGATACAGACAGGTGCCATTCTGAAGATGCTGGAGACATACTCAGGTTCTGTGTTGAGTCACATACTCTTTACAAATTGTGCCATCTCCCTAATCCCCGAAAAGTTTTTTTTAACATATAAAATGTCTAAGATTAAGAAAATCATTGAAATTATAACCTTCTCACTATTAATATAAAATTGTTATAAAGTAGCCTTGATATGCAAGAGATAATCTGGCACATTTTTATTTTACTTTATTGAAAACTGATGTGAGTTTTAATGTGTAATTCCTATTAAGTTTGTTTTTAGAATACACATGTAAATAGCATTCTTAAGTTTTGAGGAATTTTCTGGCATCAAAAAGGTGATAAATAATGATACTGAGAAATAGCAATGTTTATGTACTGAGACAAGTCCTTAGGACTCTGAGCTTCTTCATCAAAGTGAAAGGGTCTTAACTAAGTAGCATCTTCCTGTGCATAATGTCTCTGGGGTATTTCATAAACTCAAGGAGTAAGTGACATTATCTCCCCTGAACACAAAAACAAAACATTAAACAAGTGATGTAAACAGTAGAGATTTGAAAACAAAACTACAAAGCATGTAATGGAGATGAATTCAATAGCAACAAGTTAATCATTTGCTTTTTAATATTTCATTTTCAAAAAAATTACTGTATTTGATGTTGCATTTTTCAGTAAAAAATATTAAAGACATAGCTAACATAAAGAATGTTTGGATTCGTGCTCACTTCAGCAGCACATATACTAAAATTGGAATGATACAGAGAAAATTAGCAGGGCCCCTGCGCAAGGATGACATGCAAATTTGTAAAGTGTTCCATATTTTTAGTTCAACTATGTTCATAGCAGCATTATTCGTAATAGCAAGAACCTGGAAGTAACCTAGATGCCCCTCAACTGAAGAATGGATTAACAAACTGTGGTACATCTGCACAACGGAGTACTACTCAGCAGTAAGAAAAAAAAGATATCCCAAAATTTACAGGCAAATGGATGGATCTGGAGAATATCCTCCTAAGCGAGGTATCTCAAACCCAGAAAGATTAGCAGGGGATATACTCACTCATTAGTAGACTCTAAACAAAAAAAGCAAAAAGCAAAGCATGCTCAAGCTGCAAACCACAACCAATGAACAGCTTTAGATCTGAAACACCTAGGAGTGGCACCTTGGATCCCACTCCCTCTAGAGGAACATCTGACTCAGTCTTGATGTTGAGGTGAGGAAACTGAATCTTCCAGGAGTGGGTGCTGAACTGAGCAATATTGAGACCTTGGAACCTCCTGCCCATGCTGGGGAAGAGATGGGGAGATGTGGAGAAGAGAGAGTGACTGGATGCGGTGGGAGGGGGAAGAAACCTTGAGTAAGGATATACACGGATAGAAAATGTAACTTTATTCATAATAAAAAAAAGAAAGAGAAAAAAAAAGAACAAGATATGGCAGATGGAAACCAGTCTACTCTAAGGAAATGTTTTGTTTTCCTCTTATATGCACAAGGCAAAATCATAATTTAGTAGATTTTTATTACTAAAACCTTTTGGTTAATATGAATGTATATATAATTACTATTACCACTGCTGAATTTGATGTTTAAATATAAAAATTCATTAATTTAACAAAAAAAGAATGTTTGGATTCTGAAAACTGATACTCAGAAAATATCATCTTAGAAGGATTTTAAGTCTTTTGAGGACTGTATGAACCCTAGAATCAAAAGAGGTTCTTCCTGGTTTGGTTATAGTAATGTAAGCTCTAGTGAGGAAATGGCAAAAGCTATTTTGAATCTGGATGTATCTTTTTTAAGATGAAAATTTCTGCATGTCCAAATAGGCTTGCTCTGGCTGTTTGGAGATGTGTACACAGGTGTGTGGGTGAGTAAGCACAGCTCCTCATATGGCTACATCTGTCCAAACAACACATTTTCCATTTCCAGTGCTCATGTCACACTCTCTAATTGTGTTACAGATATTGCAAGATTTTAGTAACACTCCCTGCTAACTTCCTTTGAAAGTATTACTACATAGTACAATGCTGCACTGAATTTTTCAGATTTGCTTTGGCTACAGGCATAGTTAAGCTGGATGTGGTATTGCAAGCCTCAGGATGCTAAAAATAAGCAAGACTGCATTAAGTTTGAAGCTATCCTAAAATGAATTGTAAAAGCCTGAAAAGAAAAAAAAAACATATGTAGGCATATCTTTCTTTGTATTTTATTTTTATGAATAATAGAAATCGTATTAACAACTGAAACTTACTGTCATTATTCTATTCAAGAAATCTAACTTATATGCATACCATTGTTCTCTTTTCCTATTACTTTCCAAGCCTAAAGTATATTCAAAGCACCTCTTAGCCATATAGTTTTAACATTAAGGTAATACTATACCTCCGAAGTTGAACTGTTTAAATGTTTGAGAAATGTGACATTTTAATTGCCCTGGAACTTTTGTATACATCAGTCAAAACAAATTGCTTAGGCAGCTCAAAACATCTGGGATACATTCACTCACAATTGTTGTTCTAATTTAGAGTCTTTAGTGCCCATGGGACTTTGTTCTCAGTCCTGTAAGATAATAAACATCACAGGGTCAGTACAATGAGGTAACTGGGCAAGACGATGAAATGCTAGAAAATTTGGAGTTTGTTTAGTGCATAAAATAATACAGTTCAGGAGAGAAAGAAGAGGTGGGAGGATGTGATAGGTGAGAAGCCATTCCAGAAGACAGCATACAAACAAAATGAGTGTATATCACAGGAAACTGCTCTGCTCGTGGGAGGAAATAAGCCATCAAAGAGATACACTATAGAATTCAGCTGCAGAGGGTAAAGAAAGACATAGAGAAAAATACACACATAATAAATATTGCAGTTTCCAGAAAACTAAGTCATAATCTACCACAGGAAGCCAATTCAACCTCAAATAATCTGGAAATAGAGATACAGAAAGTAACGTGGTATTGTAAACATTTAATACGCAGGGTACCTAGGGCTTATTCTATTACGCCCGTGCTATAATAGCTCAATAGAATCAAGACATGACTTAAAGATTCAGTCTTCAGGTAGGTGAGTTAGCTGGAAAACTGTCTGGAACATTCAAGAGAGACAGGAATTACACCTGTTCAATGTGTGTTCCATGATTATAAGACATCAGCTCAAAGTTGGTCATGGTGATAGTGCAGGAAGATGCAAACAGAAAACTAGCAGATTTTTTTTTTCATTTCATTTTGAAAGTTTCCTGTCAAATAGTAGACCATTCCACTTACTTAGCAGAGTCCAGAGACCCCAGAAAAAATAATTCATTTCTGACTCTGGTTGGGAAGAGTTGGAGTGAAGTTTGCAGGTTTATTTTTTCCAAAGGTCTGTTTTAGCTCACCAAAGGCAATATAGATGTTTTCTTTTCTTATCTCATGCAGAGCATAAATTGAGAGTGGGAGAGGTTATAGAATAGTGTATCTTTGAAAGCCTCAGTTCTGGGATTTTTCTGCTTATGTCTCATTTCCCACTCCCTACCACCTCCCATTAATGCCATCATATTCAGAGGCAGTCAAGAAATTAATCAACTCCTTAGGTGAAATCTACAAATCCAAATCCAATCACCTCTCAGTTGTTCCAAGAGCCCAAGACCATGCCTATGTAGCAGGAGCCTTTGGAAATATTCATATCCAACCTGTTGTGATATTTAAACCATCTATGCTGTGTATTTCATTCAGATGTGCTATATTTTTCTTTCCTTCATGGGAAAAATGTGTAGCTTTCTATTTTAAAAAGTCAATAGATAGAAAGTTTGCTCACTTAATAAATTTTAGAAAATAATCTAAACCATATTTTACTATAGATCCAGATGATGGCCTTTTGGCTGCTGTCTTAATTTTAGCCTTGAGTCATCTCTGCCTTGAAATCAACTCTGCTTGTACTTTGTCACACTATGAGTTTCATCTGTGTTATTTTCACAGAGCTCACAAGGGAGTCCAGACCAAGATTCTGAACATAACTTAACCTCATTAGTCTTTTTCTCATAGCACAACTGTATTTTCTTCCTTCTTCACTCATCTTTCTCAAAGAAGCCCCTTTTCACAGTCAGTGCTGTTCCCAATAAACATCCCATCTCTATTCATCACTAAGGCATAAAGTATGGGGCAAGTTATTCCTGATCTTGTGTTAAGTAGAGTTTGTATTTTTTTTATTTTAAAAGTTAATTTATTTTAAAAATCAGAAATAGCCAAAGTTTTCTCACATCGTACTGGCATTCTCACATTTTTTCTAATATAAAAAGAATCTTATTGAACATTAGTCATTTTCAAAATAAAATCTCAACAAGACAAACTACTGGTTTAAATTAAAATAATCCTGAAAATGAAAATTATATATCACTATGTTTCAGGAGGAACATACACAGTAAGAATCTCTGATCACCCGAAACCTAGAAACTATTCATAAAAACCATACTTGGGGGCATCTTACCTAATTGGTGGGCTGATTAACCTGCAATGAAGTTACCCACAATACATGTAACAGCTGTAATCCCTGACCTATTTGAAAAATAGAATAACAATCAGAAGTTCAAATAAACAAATGAGGTCAAGTTCAGCATGAGCTACTGAAAATTCTGTGTCAGAAACACTAAACAATAGCAATTAGGCCAAACAAAGAAAATATTATACAGTTTTTCTATGATGGGGCAAAAACTGAGGAACTGGTATAGTAAGTAAGAATGCTGATTACTTTTCTAGGGGACCTAGGTTTAATTTTTAGCATCCACATAGAAACTCACAACCAACCAACAGACCTATTTGACAAAAATTTTAAATCATTGAAGAAAGAAATTGAAGAGGATATCAGAAAATGGAAAGCTCTCCCATGTTCCTGGATTGGTAGGATCAACATAGTAAAAATGGCCATTCTCCCAAAGGCACTCTACAGATTCAATGCACTGCCCATCAAAATCCCGACACAATATTTTTTAGACCTTGAAAGAACA